>JAVJIF010021638.1:0-50006 GCA_038442645.1 Agave tequilana
GGAAGTTTGACCAAAAGTCAAACTTTCATCCCCGAATGGCGTGAAGTAGGCCATATAAGAGCCAAATTGGACCAAAACAGGGCGGAAACTTTATTCTCAAGAGACCGAGAGTGGTATTACATTATTTCTATGTATAAATACAAATTAACTTTTTTTCTTTCTTAATGGGAAAGTTTGACAAAAGTCAAACTTTCAGCCCAAATTAGCCTAAATTATTCTCTGTAAGAGCTGAAGGAAAAAAAAGGGGGAAATGTGGTTTTAAGAGACGGGAGTAGTATTGCATAATTTCTTTATAGATTTACTACGAATTAACTTTATTTCTAGTTCTTATTCGGGAGTTATGACCAAAAGTCAAATTCAGCCCATATTGGCCTGAACTAGGCCTTATAAGAGGCAAATCGGGCCCAAATGGGGAGAAAATATGTTTTTCAACTGCTGTGAGTAGTTTACATAGTTTTTACATATAATACTACTAATTAACCTTATTCTAGCCTTAATTTAGGAAGTTAACTAAAAGTTAAATATCAGCCCCGATTAGCCTGAGTAGGCCTTAATAAGGGCCAATAGAACCCAAATTTGGGAAAACATGGTTTTCAACAATTGGGAGTTGTATTACATAGTTTTATGTATAATTAATAAAAATTAAACTTATTTATAGTCTTATTGGGAAGTTTGATCAAAAATTAAATCCTTTAGCCTCTATTGACTTGAACTAGGCCTTATAAGATATAAGAGCCAAATAGGGCTTAAATGGGGTGACAATGTTGTTTTCAAGAGTCGAGAGTATTACTGCATAGTTTCAATATACAATACTAATAATTAATCTAGTTAAAGTCATGATAGGGAAGTTTGACAAAAAAACCATTTATAGTCCTAATTTGAAGTTTTACAAAAAAACCTAAACTTTCAGCCTCGATTGGCCTAAACTAGGCCTTTATAAGAGCTGAATTAAGAACAAACATGGGAAAAACGTGATTCTCAAGAGCTGGGATTAGGATTACATAGCTTTTTATGTTCAATTACTTCCAACTAACTTTGTTTCTAGTATTAATTGGGAAGTTTGACCAAAGTCAAACTTTCAGTCTGATTGGCCTTCAGCTTATTAGAGCCGAGTATAGCCCAAATGGGAGAAAAACGTGATTCTCAAGAGCCGAGAGTAGTATTAGATTGTTTCTATGTCCAGTTAAGCTTTTTTATTCTTAATTGGGAATTTGACCAAAAGTCAAACTTTCGGCCCCGATTGGCCTGAATTAGGCCTGATAAAAGCCGAACAGGAAAAAAACATGGGAAAAGTGTGATTTTCAAGAATCGGGAGTAGTAACACATAGTTTTTAAGTACAGTTACTATTAATTAAACTTGTATCTAATTTTAATTATGAAATTTGACCAAAAGCCAAACTTTCGGCCCTGATTGGCTTGAGCTAAGCCTTATACAAGCCCATTTGGGCCCAAACAAGCAGGAAAACGTGATTCTAAGAGCTGAGAGTAGTGTTACACAGATTTTATGTATAATTACTTTCAATTAACCTGTTTCTAGTCTTAATTATGAAGTTTGACTAAAAGTCAATCATTCATCCCCGAATGGCCTGAAATTGGCCATATAAGAGCCGAGTAGGGGCCCAAACGGATAGAAAATAAGGTTCTCAAAAACTGGAAATAGTATTACAAATTTCTATATACAAATACTACCAATTAACAATATTTCTAAATTAATTGAGAACTTTGACTACAAGTCAAACTTTCAGCCCCGGTGGTCTGAAGTAGGCCTTATAAGAGCCGAATAGGGCCAAAACGAGAGAAAACTTAGTTTTCAAGAGTCGTGGGTGGTATTACATAATTTCTATGTACAATTTACGACTATTTAACCTTTTCTAATCTTAATTGGAAGTGTGGTTTTCAAGAACTGGGAGTAGTAACACATAGTTTTATGTATAGTAGTTACTATAATTAAATTTGTATCTAGTTTTAATGTGTGAAATTGATCAAAAGCCAACTTTCGGCCCTGATTGGCTTGAGTTAAGCCTATACGAGCCCATTAGGGCCCAAATAGGGAGGAAAAACGTGGTTCTTACGAGCCGAGAGTAGTATTACACGATTTTATATATAATTACTTTAATTAACCTTTTTTCTGGTCTTAATTATGAAGTTTGATCAAAAGTCAATTATTCATCCCCGATTGGCCTGATTGGCCATATAAGAGCCGAGTGGATCCAAACGGAAAGAAAATATTGTTCTCAATAGCCGAAAATGGTATTACATAGTTTCTGCATACAAATACTCCAAATTAACAATATTTCTAATCTTAATTGGACAATTTGACGAAAAGTCAAACTTTCAGCCCCGGTTGGTCTGAATTAGGCCTTATAAGAGCCGAATAGGCCAAAAAGGGGAGAAAACTTGGTTTTCAAGAGTCATGAGTGGTATTACATCATTTTTATATACAATTTACGACTAGTTAACCTTTTCTAATCTCAATTGGAAAGTTTGACCAAAAATCAAGTCAAACTTTTAGCCCCTATTAGCGAGAATTAGGCCTTATTGTAGAATAGGGCCTAAACGAGGAGAAAACATGATTTCAAGAGCCAGAAGTGGAATTACATAGTTTTCATGTGCAAATATATAAATTAAACTTACTTTTAGTCTTAATTGAGAAGTTTGATTAAAGTAAATCTTTCAGCCCTGCCTGGCCTAAATCAGGCTTATAAGAGCCGAATAGGGAACAAACATGAGGAAAACTTGGTTCTTAAGAGTTTTGAGTAGTATTACAAAGTTACTATGGACAATTACTACCACTTAACCTCATTTCTATGGTCATTATTGGAAAGTTGACTAAAAGTGACTTTCAGTCCCGATTAGCCTAAGCTAGGCCTTATAAGAGCCGAATAGGTTCACAACATGGAGAAAGTGTGTTTCTCAAGAGTCAGGAGTTGTATTACATAGTTTATGTACAAATACTATAAATTACATTTATTTCTAATCTTAACTGAGAAGTTTGACCAAAGTTAAACTTTCATCTACGAATGGCCTGAAGTAGGCTATATAGAGCAAAATAGGGCCAAAACAGGGAGAAAACTTTATTCTCAAGAGCCGATAGTGGTATTACATTATTTCTATGTACAAATAAAAAATAACCTTTTTCCTATCCTTAATTGAAAGTTTGACCAAAAGACAAACTTTCAGCGCAGATTAGCCTAAACTATGCCTTGTAAGAGCTGAATAAGAAAAAAAAGGGAAATGTGATTTTCAAGAGACGGAGTAGTATTGCATAGTTTCTACGTAGAATTATTACGAATTAATTTTATTTTTAGTTCTTATTTGGGAGTTTGACCAAAAGTCAAACTTTCAGCCCAGATTGGCCTGAACTAGGCCTTCTAAGCGGCGAATCGAACCCAAATGGGTAGAAAACATGTTTTTCAACCGCCGTGAGTAGTTTACATAGTTTTTACATATATTACTACGAATGAACCTTATTTCTAGTCTTAATTTGGGAAGTTTAACCAAAACTTAAATATCAGCCCCGATTGGCACGAAGTAGGCCTTAATAAGAGCCAAATATGACCCAAATTGGGGAAAACACGGTTTTCAAGAATTGGGATGTCTATTACATAGTTCAATAAATAATTAATAAAAAATAATCTTATTTATAGTCTTTATTGGGGCTGAAAGTTTGACTTTTGATCATCTTCTCTATTAAGACTAGAAAGAAGGTTAATTGATAGTATTTGTTTATAGAGAGTGTGTAATACCACAACCGGATGTTGATAACCACGTTTTCTCCCCGTTTGGGTCCTATTGGGCTCTTATATGGCCTAATTCAGGCCAATCAGGGATGAAAACTTGACTTTTTGATTAACTTTTCAATTAAGGTTAGAAATAAGGTTAATTGGTAGTAATTGTATATAGAAAAAATATAATAATTATTCTCAGCTCTTGAGAACCACGTTTTCTCCCCTTTAAGCCTTACTTGGCTCTTATAAGCCTAATTCAGGCCAATCAGGGGCGAAAGTTTGACTTTTTGTTAAACTTTCTAATTAATACTAGTAACAAAGTTAATTAAAAGTAATTGTACATATAAACTATGTAATACTATTCGTGAATCTTGAAAACCAATTTTTCCCAATGTTTGTTTCCTATTCGGCTCCTATAAGGCCAAGTTTAGGCCAATCAGGGCTGAAATTTGACTTTGGTTAAACTTCCCAATTAAGACTAGAAATAAATTAAATTGATAGTATATAAGCTTAGAAACAATGTAATACTACTGCTGACTCTTGAGAACTACATTTTCCCCATATTTGTTTCCTATTCGGCTCTTATAAGGCCTAGTTAGGCCAAATAGGGATGAAAGTTTGACTTTTCGTCAAACGTTCCAATTAAAACTAGAAATAAGTTTAATTAATAGAAGCCGAATAGGTGCATAACAGGGAGAAAGTGTGTTTCTCAAGAGTCAGGAGTTGTATTACATAGTTTATGTACAAATACTATCAATTAAATTTATTTCGTCTTAACTGGGAAGTTTGACCAAAAGTCAAACTTTCATCCCCGAATGGCCTGAAGTAGGCTATATAAGAGCCAAATAGGGCCGAAACAGGGGAGAAAACTTTATTCTCAAGAGCCGAGAGTGGTATTATATTATTTCTATGTACAAATACAAATTAACCTTTTTCCTATCCTTAATTGGGAAGTTTGACCAAAAGTCAAACTTTCAGCGCAGATTAGCCTTAAACTATGCCTTGTAAGAGCTGAATATGAAAAAAAGGGGGAAATCTGATTTTCAAGAGATGGGAGTAGTATTGCATAGTTTCTATGTAGAATTACTACGAATAACTTTATTTTAGTTCTTATTTAGAAGTTTGACCCAAAGTCAAACTTTCAGCCCAGATTGGCCTGAACTAGGCCTTATAAGAGGCGAATCGGGCCCAAATGGGGAGAAAACATGTTTTTAACTGCCCTGAGTAGTTTTCATAGTTTTTACATATAATTACAATTAATTAACCTTGTTTCTAGTCTTAATTTGGGAAGTTTAACCAAAGTTAAATATCAGCCCCGATTGGCCTAAAGTAAGCCTTAATAAGAGCCAAATATGACCCAAATTGGGGAAAACATGATTTTCAAGAATTGGGAGTTGTATTACATAGTTTTATATATAATAATAAAAATTAACCTTATTATAGTTTTTATTGGGAAGTTTGATAAAAAAAATCAAATCCTTTAGCCTCGATGGCTTGAACTGGCCTTATAAGCGCCAAATATAGCCTAAATGGGGTAACAACGTGGTTTTCAAGAGTCGGGAGTATTATTGCATAGTTTCAATATACAATTACAACTAATTAATCTAGCTTCAAGTCTTAATAGAGAAGTTTGACCAAAAACCAATCTTCAAGTCTCGATTAAACTTAATTCTATGCCTTATAAGAGATCAGTAGGGTCCAAAAGTTAAGAAAACATGATTTGCAAGAGCCGTAAGTAGTATTACGTTGTTTTTAAATACAAATACAATAAATTAACCTTTTGTTAGTCTTAATTGAAAATTTGATCAAAAAGTCAAAATTTCAGCCTTGATTGACTTAAACTAGGCTCTATAAGAGCCGAATAGGGCCCAAACAGGGGGAAGACATCATTTTCTAGATCTGTGAGTAGTATTACATTATTTCTATATACGAATACTAATAATTAACTTTATTTCTGGTCTTAATTTGGAATTTTTACCAAAAGGTAAACTTTCTGCCCTGATTGGTCTGAATTAGATCTTATAAGAGCTGATTGGGGCCCAAACAGGGAAAAAACATGGTTTTTCACGAGCCGGGAATAGTATTACATAGTTTCTATTTCTAATTTCTACTAATTAACTTTATTTCTAGTCTTAATTAGAAAGTTTGACCAAACGTCAAACTTTCAGCCACAATTGACATGTACTAGGCCGTTCAAGAACCGTGAGTAGTATTACATAGTTTCTATATATAATTATACTTATTAACCTTGTTTCTAATCTTAATTGAAAAGTTTGGACAAACGTCAAGCTTTCAGCCTCGATTAGCCTGAGCTAGACCCTATAAGAGCGGAATAGAGCCCAAACGGGGAGAAAATAAGATTTTGAATAGTCGGTAGTAGTATTACATAGTTCTATGTGCAATTACTATTAATTAGCCTTATTTGTACTCTAAATTATGAAATTTAACTAAAATTCAAACTTTCAGCCTCTACTGGTCACAACTGGATCATATAAAAGCTGAGTAGGATCCAGATGATGTGAAAACGTGGTCTTCAAGGGTCTGAGTAGTATTACATAGTTTTTATATACAAATACTATAAATTAAACTTTTTTCTTACTTAATTGAGAAGTTTGACTAAAAACCAAACTTTCAGCCCTGATTGGCCTAAACTAGACCTTATAAGAGCCAAGTAGGACTCAAACGGGGAGAAAATATTGTTTTTCAAGATCCGAGAGTAGTATTACATAGTTTCTATATACAAATGCTATTAATTAAACTTTTTTCTAGTGTTAATTGGGAAGTTTGACCAAAAGTCAAACTTTCAGCCCGATTTGGCCTAACTAGGCCTTATAAAAGCTGAATAGGAAACAAATATGAGGACAATGTGGTTCTCAAGAGTCAGCAGTATTATTACATTGTTTCTAAGCATAAATACTGTCAATTAAATTTATTTCTAGTCTTAATTGGGAAGTTTAATCAAAAACAAATTTCAGCCCTGATTAGCCTAAACTTGGCCTTATAGGAGCTGAATAAGGAACAAACATTGGGAAAAATTGGTTCTTAGGAGTCACGAGCAGTATTACATAGTTTATATGTACAATTACTTTCAATTAACTTTATTTCTAGTATTAATTCGAAAGTTTAACTAAAATTCAAACTTTCGCCCCTGATTGGCCTGAATTAGGCTTTATAAGAGCCGAGTAAGGCTCAAAGGGGAGAAAACGTGATTCTCAAGAGCTGAGAGTATTATTATATTGTTTTATATGCAATTACTTTCAATTAACCTTGTTTCTAACCTTTATTGGAAAGTTAAATCAAAAAGTCAAGTTTTCCTCCCTGATTGGCCTGAATTAGACCATATAAGAGCCCAATAGGACCCAAATGGGGAGAAAACGTGGTTATCAAGATCTGGCTGTGGTATTACACACTTTCTATGTATAAATACTATTAATTAACCTTCTTTCTAGTCTTAATAGAGAAGATAGATCAAAAGTCAAACTTTTAGTCCCAACTAGTGAAATTTTGACTTTTTATCAAACTTCCAATTAAGACTAAAAAAGGTTAATTTATTGCATTTGTATAAAAAACTATGTAATATTTATGGCTCTTAAAAATTATGTTTTCTTAACTTTTGGACCCTATTCAGCACTTATAAGGCATAGTTAAGTCTAATCGAGACTGAAAGATTGGTTTTTTGTCAAACTTCCCTATTAAGACTTGAAACTAGGTTAATTAATATTAATTGTATATTGAAACTATGCAATAATACTCCCTACTCTAGAAAACCACATTGTCACCCTATTTAGGCCCATTTGGCTCTTATAAGGCCTAGTTCAAGTCAATCGAGGCTAAAGGATTTGATTTTTGATCAAACTTCCCAATAATGACTATAAATAAGGTTAATTTTTATTAATTATATATAGAACTATGTAATACAACTCCAAATTCTTGAAAACCATGTTTTCCCCAATTTGGGTCCTATTGCCTTTTATTAAGGCCTACTTCTGGCCAATCGGGGCTGATAGTTAACTTTTGGTTAAACTTCCCAAATTAAGACTAGAAACAAGGTTAATTAGTAGTAATTATATATGGAAACTATATAATACTACTTCTGGTTCTTGAAAACCACTCTTTCCCTGTTTAGGCCCTATTCGGCTCTTATAAGGCCTAGTTCAGTCTAATTAGGGACTGAAAGTTTGACTTTTTATCAAACTTCTCAATTAAGACTAGAGATAATGTTAATTAGTAGTAATTATATATAGAAACTATGTAATACCACTCATGGCTCTTAAAAATCACATTTTCTCTTATTTGGATCCTATTAACTTTTATAAGGCCTAATTCAGGCTAATCGGGCTGAAAGTTTAACTTTTAGTCAAACTTCTCAATTAATTAAGACTAGAAATAAGTTTAATTAGTAGTATTTGGGCATAAAAACTATGTAATATCGCTACCAGCTCTTGAGAGCCAGTTTTCTCCCCGTTTGGGCCCATTCGGCTCTTATATGGCCTAATTCAGGCCAATCGGGGATGGGAGTTTGACTTTTGATCAAATTTCTCAATTAAAATTAGAAACATGGTCAATTAGTAGTAATTTACTTAAAAACTATGTAATACTACTCATGGCTCTTGAAAACTTTGTTTTCTCCCCGTTTATCCCTGTTCGATTCTTATGAGGCTTAGTTCAGGCCAACGGGGTTAAAACTTTATGTTTTGATCAAACTTCCTAATTAAGACTAGAAACAAGGTTAATTAATAGTAATTGTATATAGAAATTATGTAATACCACTCATGGCTTTTGAAAGTTAAGTTTTTTTCCTATTTAGGGGCCCTTCGGCTCTTATAAGGCCAAGTTAAGGCCAATCAGGGTTGCAATTTTGACTTTTCGTTAAACCTCTTAATTAAGACTAGAAACAAGGTTAATTAGTAGTAATTATATGAAAAAACTGTGTAACACTACTCATGGCTGCTGAAAACCATGTTTTCTCCCCGTCTAGGCCCCATTCGCCTCTTATAAGACCTAGTTCATACCAATTCGGGCTGAAAGTTTGATTTTTGGTCAAACTTCCCTATAAGGACTAGAAATAAGGTTAATTCATAGTAATTCTACATAGAAACTATGTAATACTACTCCCTTCTCTTGAAAATTATGTTTTTCCCCTATTTGTTTCCTATTCAGCTCTTATAAGACTTACTTTAGGCCAATCAGGGCTGAAAGTTTGACTTTTGGTTAACATTCCAAAAGACTAAAAACATTGAAATTTTACTTTTGGTCAAACTTCTCAATTAAGATAGGAAATAAGGTTAATTTGTAGTAATTATACCGAGAAACTATGTGTTATTTTTCTTGCTCTTGAAAACCTTGTTTTCTCCCTATTTGGGCTCTACTTTTAGTCAAACTTCCCAATTAAACTAGAAATAAAAATAATTAATAGTAGTTTAATATAGAAACTATGTAATACTACTCCAGCCTCCTGAAAATCATGTTTTCTCCCCGTTTGGGCCCTATTCGATGCTTATAAGGCCTAGTTTAGGCAATCGGAGCTGAAAGTTTAACTTATTAAGACTAGAAATAATTAATTAGAAGTAATTGTATATAGAAACTATGTAATACTACTCCCAGCTCTTAAAAACCACGTTTTCTCCCTGTTTGGGCCCTATTCGACTCTTATAAGGCGTGTTCAGTCTAATCGTGGCTGAAAGTTTGACTTTTGGTCAAACTTCCCAATTAAGACTAAAAGCAAGGTTAATTAGTAGTAATTATTCATAGAAACTATGTAATATCACTCATGTCTCTTGAAAATCACATTTCCCCGTGTTTGGGTATTTGGCTCTTATAAGTCTTAGTTCAGGCCAATTTGGGCTGAAAATTTGACTTTCGATCAAACTTTTCAATTAAGATAAGAAACAAAGTTTATAAGTAGTTGTACATAGAAACCATGTAATACTACTCTCGACTCTTGAAAACTATGTTTTATTCCTGTATAAGCCTTATTCGGCTCTAATAACGCCTAGTTCATGCTAATCAGAGCTGAAAGTTTAACTTTTAGTCAAACTTCATAATTAAGACTAGAAATAAGGTTAATTAGTGGTATTTGTACATAAAAACTATGTAACACCACTCCCGCCTCTTGAGAACCAATTTTCTCAAGAAATAGTGTTAATTAGTAATAATTTACTTTAAAACTATGTAATACTACTCTTGAAAACTATGTTTTATCCCCGTTTAGACCCCGTTCGGTTATTATGAGGCCTAGTTCAGGCCAATAGGGTTGAAAGTTTGGCTTTTGGTTATATTTCCCAATTAAGACTTGACACAAGGTTAATTAATAGTACTTGTATATAGAAACTATGAAATGCCACTCACGACTCTTGAAAACAAATTTTTAATCCTTTTAGGCCCTCTTCAGCTCTTATAAGACCGAGTTAAGGCCAATCTGGGCTAAAATTTTGACTTTTGGTTAAACATCCTAATTAAGACTAGAAAAAAGGTAAATTAGTGGTAGTTTTATGTAAAAACTATGTAAAAAACTCACGGCAGCTGAAAAACATGTTTTCTCCCCATTTGGCCTGATTCGCCTCTCATAAGGCCTAGTTCAAGCCAATTTGGGCTGAAGTTTGACTTTTCGTCAAACTCTCAAATAAAAACTAGAAATAAAGTTAATTCATAGTAATTCTACATAGAAATTATGCAATACTACTCCCGTATCTTGAAAACCATATTTTCCCTATTTTTTTCCTTGTTCCGCTCTTACAAGCATAGTTTAGGCTAACTGGGCTGAAAGTTCGACTTTTGGTCAAACTTTTCAATTAAGGACAGGAAAAAGGTTAATTTGCATTTGTACATAGATATAATGTAACACCACTCTCGGCTCTTGAGAATAAAGTTTTCTCTCTATTTTGGCCCTATTTGGCTCTTATATGGCCTACTTCAGGCTATTCGGGGATGAAGGTTTGACTTTTGGTCAAACTTTCCAGTTAAGACTACAAATAAATTTAATTGATAGTATTTATTATACATAAACTACATAATACAACTCCTGGCTCTTGAGAAACTATTATGGACCTATTCGGCTCTTATAAGGCCTAGATCAGGCTAATCGGGACTGAAAGTCACTTTTAGTCAAACTTCCCAATAAAGACCATAAAAATAAGGTTAAGTAGCAGTAATTGTCCATAGTAACTATGTAATACAACTCTTAACTCTTAAGAACTAAGTTTTCCCCATGTTTGTTTCCTATTCGGCTCTTATAAGCCTGATTTAGGCCAAGTGGGGCTGAAAGTTTTACTTTTAATCAAACTTCTCAATTAAGACTAAAAGTATGTTTAATTTATATATTTGCACATGAAAATTATGTAATTCCACTCCTGGCTCTTGAAATCATGTTTTCTCCTCGTTTAGGCCCTATTCTGCAGTAAGGCCTAATTCTCGCTAATCGGGCTGAAAGTTTGACTTGATTTTTAGTCAAACTTTCCAATTAAGATTAGAAAAAAGTTAACTAGTCGTAAATTGTATATAGAAACGATGTAACACCACTCACGACTCTTGAAAACCAAGTTTTCTCCCCGTTTTGGCCCTATTCGGCTCTTATAAGGCCTAGTTCAGACCACCGGGGTTGAAAGTTTGACTTTTGGTCAAAGTTCCCAATTAAGATTAGAAATATTGTTAATTGGTAGTATTTGTATATAGAAACTATGTAATACCATTTTCGGCTATTGAGAACCATATTTTCTATCCGTTTGGGCCCTACTCGGCTCTTATATGGCTAATATCAGGCTAATCGGGGATGAATGATTGACTTTTGGTCAAACTTCATAATTAAGACTAGAAACAAGGTTAATTGAAAGTAATTATACATAAAATCTGTGTAATACTACTCTCGGCTCTTGAGAACCATGTTTTCTCCTTGTTTGGGCCCTGATGGGCTCGTATAAGGCTTAGCTCAAGCCAATCAGGACCGAAAGTTTAGTTTCTGGTCAAATTTCACAATTAAAACGAGAGACAAGTTTAATTAAAAGTAACTGTACATAAAAACTATGTGCTACTACACTCGATTGTTGAAAACCACACTTTCTCCAGGTTTTTTCCCTATTCGGCTTTTATCAGGCCTAGGGCCGAAGTTTGACTTTTGGTCATACTTCCCAATTAAGACTAGAAAAAAGTTTATTTGGTAGTAATTATACATAGAAACAATCTAATACTTCTCAACTCTTGATAATCACGTTTTCTCCCCATTTGGGCTATACTCGGCTCTAATAATGCTGAAGGTTAATCAGACTGAAACTTTGACTTTTGATTAAACTTTCTAATTAATACTAGAAACAATGTTAGTGGGAAGTAATTGAACATAAAAGCCATGTAATACTAATTCCAGCTCTTGAGAACCACGTTTTTCTCATGTTTGTTCTTAATTCGGCTCTTATAAGACCTAGTTTAGGAAATTCGGGGATGAAAGTTTGACTTTTTGGTAAAACTTTCAAATTAAGACTATAAATTAGTTTAATTGATAGTTATTTTTATATAGAAACTATATAATACCACTCTCGGCTTTTGAAAAGCACGTTTTCTCCTAGTTTATGCCCGTTCGGCTCTTATATGGCCTAGTTCTGGCCAATCAGGGCTGAAAGTTTGACTTTGGTTAAACTTTCTAATTAAGACTAGAGTAAGATTAATTGGTAGTATTGTACATAGAAACTATATAATACAACTCATGGCTATTGACAACAATGTTTTCTCCCTGTTTGAGCCTTATTCGACTCTTATATGGCTTAGCTCAGGCCAATCAGGGATGAATGTTTGAATTTTGATCAAACTTCTCAATTGACACTAGAAATAATGTTAATTGGAAGTAACTGTACATAGAAACTATGTAATACTACTCCCGGATCTTGAAAATCACGTTTTATTCTTGTTCAGGCCCTACACGGCTCTTTTAAGGCCTACTTCAGTCAATCAGGGTGGAACCTTGGCTTTTAGTCAAACTTCTCATTTAAGACTAAAAATAAGCTTAATTAGTAGTAATTGTACATAGATACTATGTAATTCTACTCTCAGCACTTGAAAATCACGTTTTCCCCATGTTTATTCTTTATTCGGCTCCTATAAGACCTAAATCAGCCCAATCTGGGCTGAAGGTTTGTCTTTTGGTCAAACTTTCTAATTAGACTAGAAATAAGATTAGTTGGTAGTATTTGTATATAGAAATTATGTAATACTATTCCGGGTCTTAAGAATAACGTTTTCTCCCCGTTTGGGCCTTATTCAGCTCTTATATGGCCTACTTCAAATCAATCAGGGCTGAAAGTTTGATTTTTGATCAGATTTCCTAATTATTACTAGAAATTAGGTTAATTGATAAAATGTGTATATTGAAACTATGTAATACCACTCCTGTCTCTTAGGAACGAAGTTTTCTTCCTGTTTGGGCCCTATTCGGCTCTTATATGCCCTTAAGAACAACGTTTTCTTCCAAATTCAGGCCAATCGTAGATGAAAGTTTGACTTTTAGTTAAATATAACAATTATGACTAGAAATAAAGTTAAGTGGTAGTAATTGTACATAAATATTATGTAATTCATGGATCTTGAGAACCACGTTTTTCCCATATTTGGGCCTTCTCGGCTCTTATAAGGCTTAGTTTAGGCCCATCAAGGTTGAAAGTTTGGTTTTTGATCAAACCTCACAATGAAGACTAGAAATAAGTTTAATTGATAGTATTTGTACATAGGAACTACGTAATACCACTCTCGGCTCTTGAAAATCATGTTTCCTCTCCGTTTAGGCCACTATTTGGCTCTTAAAGCTAATTTCAGGCTATTCGGGGCTGAAAGTTTGAATTGTGACCAAACTTCTCAATTAAGACTAAAAATAAGATAAATTGGTATTATTTATACATAGAACTATTAATAAGACTCATGGCTCTCGAAAACCACATTTTTCTCCCCGTTTAGAACTTATTTGGCTCTTATAAGGCCTAGTAACTAGTTGGGGCTGAAAGTTTGACTTTTGATCAATCTTCTCTATTAAGACTAAAAAGAAGGTTAATTGATAGTATTTGTACATAGAGAGTGTGTAATACCACAACCAGATCTTGATGACCACGTTTCTCCCCGTTTGGGTCCTAGTGGGCTCTTATATGGCCTAATTCAGGCCAATCAGGGATGAAAACTTGACTTTTTGATTAAACTTTTCAATTAAGGTTAGAAATAAGGTTAATTGATAGTAATTGTATATAAAAAAATATAATAATATTCTCAGCTCTTGAGAACCACGTTTTCTCCCCTTTAAGCCTTACTTGGCTCTTATAAAGCCTAATTCAGGCCAATCAGGGGGAAAGTTTGACTTTTTGTTAAACTTTCTAATTAATACTAGTAACAAAGTTAATTAAAAGTAATTGTACATATAAACTATGTAATACTATTCGTGAATCTTGAGAACCAATTCTTCCCAATGTTTGTTTCCTATTCGGCTCCTATAAGGCCAAGTTTCGGCCAATCAGGGCTGAAATTTGACTTTTGGTTAAACTTCCCAATTAAGACTAGAAATAAATTAAATTGATAGTATATAAGTTTAGAAACAATGTAATACTACTGCTGACTCTTGAGAACTACATTTTCCCCATATTTGTTTCCTATTTGGCTTTTATAAGGCCTAGTTAGGCCAAATAGGGCTGAAAGTTTGACTTTTGGTCAAACGTTCCAATTAAAACTAGAAATAAGTTTAATTAATAGAATTTGTATATAGAAACTATGTAATACTACTCTGGATCTTGAAAACAATATTTTCTCCCCGTTTGAGCCTTATTTGGCTCTTTTTAGGCCTAGGCCAATCAGGGCTGAAAGTTTGGTTTTTAGTCAAACTTCTCAATTAAAATTAGAAACAAGTTTAATTAGTAGTATTTATATATAAAAACTATGTAATACTATTCAGGCCCTTGAAGACCACGTTTTCACATCATTTGGACCTACTCGGCTTTTATAAGATCTAGTTCTATCCAATAGAGGCTGAAAGTTTGAATTCTAGTCAAACTTCATAATTTAGAGTATAAATATGGCTAATTAATAATAATTGCACATAGAAACTATGTAATACTATATAACTGACTATTCAAAATCTTATTTTCTCCCCGTATGGGCTCTGTTCCGCTCTTATAAGGTCTACTTCAGGCTAATCAAGGCTGAAAGTTTGACTTTTGTCTAAACTTTTCAATTAAGATTAGAAACAAGGTTAATTAGTAGTAATTGTATATAGAAACTATGTAATACAACTCACGGCTCTTGAACTCCATCTTTTCCCTTCGTTTCTCTATTCGACTCTTATACGACCTAGTACATGCCAATCGAGGTTGAAAGTTTGACTTTTAATCTAACTTTCTAATTAAGACTAAAAATTAAGTTAATTAGTAGAAATTAAAAATAGAAACTATGTAATACTATTCCTGGCTCGTGAAAATCATGTTTTCCCCCTATCTGGGCCTCAATCGGCTCTTATAATATCTAATTCAGACCAATCGGGGCAGAAAGTTTGCCTTTTTGTAAAAACTTCCCAATTAAGACCAGAAATAAAGTTAATTATTAGTATTCGTATATATAAATAATGTAATACTACTCACAGATCTTGAAAATCATGTCTTCCCCCTGTTTGGGCCCTATTTGGCTCTTATATAGTGCCTAGTTCAAGTCAATCAAGGCTGAAATTTTGACTTTTGATCAAATTTTCAATTAAGACAAAAAAAGTTAATTTATTGCATTTGTATATAAAAACTATGAAATACTACTTACCTCTCTTGAAAATCATGTTTTCTTAACTTTTGGACCATATTGAACTCTTATAAGGCATAGTTAAGTCTAATCGAGACTGAAAGACTGGTTTTTGGTCAAACTTCACTATTATGACTTGAAACTATATTAATTAGTAGTACTTGTATATTGAAACTATGCGGTAATACTCCCGACTCTTGAAAACCAAGTTGTTACCCCATTTAGGCCGTATTTGACTTTTATAAGGCCTAATTCAAGTCAATCGAGGCTAAAGGATTTGATTTTTGATCAAACTTTCTAATAAAGACTATAAATAAGGTTAATTTTTACAACTCCTAATTCTTGAAAACTATGTTTTCCCCAATTTGGGTCCTATTTAGCAATTAAGGCCTACTTCAGGCCATTCGGGGCTGATATTTAACTTTTGGTTAAACTTCCCAAATTAAGACTAGAAACAAGGTTAATTAGTAGTAATTATATGTAAAAAATATGTAAACTGCTCACGGCAGTTGAAAAACATGTTTTTTTCTCTCCATTTGGGCCCGATTCGCCTCTTATAAGGCCTAGTTCAAGCCAATATGGGCTGAAAGTTTGACTTTTGGTTAAACTCCCAAATAAGATTTAGAAATAAAGTTAATTTGTAGTAATTCTACGTAGAAACTATGCAATACTACTCCCGTCTCTTGAAAACCACATTTCCCTTTGTTTTTTCCTTGTTCAGCTCTTACAAGGCATAGTTTAGGCTAATTTGGGCGAAAGTTTGATTTTTGGTCAAACTTGTCAATTAAGGACAGGAAAAAGGTCAATTTGTATTTGTAATAGAATAATGTAATACCACTCTCGGCTCTTGAGAATAAAGTTTTCTCTCTGTTTTGACCCTATTTGGCTCTTATATGGCCTATTTCAGGCCATTCGGGGATGAAAGTTTGACTTTTGGTCAAATTTCCCAGTTAAGACTTGAAATAAATTTAATTGATAGTATTTGTATATAAACAATGTAATACAACTCCTGACTCTTAAGAAACACACTTTCTCCCTGTTGTGGACCTATTCGGCTCTTATAAGGCCTAGCAGCTTAGGCTAATCGGGACTGCAAGTCACTTTTAATCAAACTTCCCAATAAAGACCATATAAATGAGGTTAAGTGGTAATAATTGTCCATAGTAACTATGTAATACTACTCTTAACTCTTAAGAACCAAGTTTTCCCATGTTTGTTCCCTATTCGGCTCTTATAGGGTCTAGTTCAGACTAATCGGGGCTGAAAGTTTGACTTTTAGTCAAAGTTCCCTATTAAGATTTGAAATACTGTTAATTGGTTGTATTTGTACATAGAAACTATGTAATACCATTTCCGGCTATTGTGAACCATATTTTCTATCTGTTTGGGCCCTATTTGGCTTTTATATGGCCAATTTCAGGCCAATCGGGGGATCAATGATTGACTTTTGGTCAAACTTTATAATTAAGACTAGAAACAAGGTTAATTAAAAGTAATTATACATAAAATCTGTGTAATACTACTCTCAGCTCTTCAGAATCACGTTTTCTCCTTATTTGGGTCCTAATGGGCTCGTATAAGGCTTAGCTCAAGCCAATCAGGGTATAAGACTTAGCTCAAGCCAATCAGGGCCGAAAGGTTGGCTTTTGGTCAAATTTACAATTAAAACTAGATACAAGTTTAATTAATAGTAACTGTACATAAAAACTATGTATTACGGGGTTCTTGAAAAGCACGCTTTCTCCATGTTTTTTCCCTATTTGGCTTTTATCAAGCCTAGTTAAGGCCAATCGGGGCTGAAAGTTTAACTTTTGTTCAAACTTCCCAATTAGGACCAGAAAAAACTTAATTGGTAGTAATTATACATAGAAACAATCTAATACTACTCTCGGCTCTTGAGAATCACGTTTTCTCCCCATTTGGGCTATACTCGGCTCTAATAGGGCTGAAGGTTAATCTGACTGAAAGTTTGACATTGGGTTAAACTTCCCAATTAATACTAGAAACAGAGTTAGTTGGAAGTAATTGAACATAAAAGCTATGTAATACTAATCCCAGCTCTTGAGAACCACGTTTTTCCGATGTTTGTTCTTAATTCGGCTCTTATAAGTCCTAATTTAGACCAATCGGGGCTGAAAGTTTGGCTTTTTGGTAGAACTTTCAAATTAGGACTATAAATTAGTTTAATTGTTAGTTATTTTTATATAGAAACTATGTAATACCACTATCAGCTTTTGAAAAGCACGTTTTCTCCTAGTTTAGTCCCTATTCTGCTCTTATAAGGCCTAGTTCTGGCCAATCGGGGCTAAAGTTTGACTTTGGTCAAACTTTCTATTTAAGACTAGAAGTAAGGTTAATTGGTAGGATTTGTACATAGAAACTATGTAATACAACTCATGGCTATTGACAACCATGCTTTCTCCCTATTTGGGCCTTATTCAACTCTTATATGACTTAACTCAGGCCAATCAGGGTTGAATGTTTGAATTTTAGTCAAACTTCTTAATTGACACTAGAAACAAGGTTAATTGGAAGTAACTGTATATAGAAACTATGTAATCCTACTCCCGGCTCTTGAAAATCACGTTTAATTCTTGTTCGAGCCCTACACAGCTCTTATAAGGCCTAGTTCAGTCAATCAGGGTTGAACCTTGGCTTTTAGTCAAATTTCTCATTTAAGACTAAAAAAGCTTAATTAGTAGTAATTGTATATAGAAATTATGTAATGCCACTCTCAGCTCTTGAAAATCACGTTTTTCCCATGTTTATTTTATTCGGCTCTTATAAGGCCAAAATCAGCCCTATTCGGGGCTAAAGGTTTGTCTTTTGGTCAAGGTTTCTAATTAAGGCTAGAAATAAGATTAGTTGGTAGTATTTGTACATAGAAATTATGTAATACCACTCCCGGGTCTTAAGAACCACGTTTCCTCCCCGTTTGGGCCCTATTCGGCTCTTATATGGCCTAGTTCAAACCAATCAGGGCTGAAAGTTTAATTTTTTTATCAAACTTTCTAATTATTACTAGAAATTAGGTTAATTAATAGAATTTATATATTGAAACTATGTAATACCACTGCTATCTCTTAAGAACGATTTTCTTCCTGTTTGGGTCCTATTCGGCTCTTATATGCCCTTAAGAACTATGTTTTCTTCTTAGTTCAGGCTAATCGTGGATGAAAGTTTGACTTTTAGTTAAATATACCAATTATGACTAGAAATAAAGTTAAGTGATAGTAAGTGTATATAAATATTATTTAATACTACTCCTGGATCTTGAGAACCACATTTTCCCCATGTTTTGGACCTTACTCGGCTCTTATAAGGCATAGTTTAGGCCCATCAAGGTTAAAAGTTTGGCTTTTTGTCAAACTTCCCAATTAAGACTAGAAATAAGTTTAATTGATAATATTTGTATATAGAAACTATGCAATACAACTCTCGGCTCTTGAAAATCATGTTTCCTCCCGGTTTAGGCCCCTATTTTGCTCTTAAGGCCTATTTAAGGCTATTCGGGGCTGAAAGTTTGAATTGTGACCAAACTTCCCCCAATAAGACTATAAACAACTTAAATTGGTATTATTTATACATAGAAACTATTTAATAAGACTCACGGCTCATGAAAACAACATTTTCTTCGCGTTTAGAACCTATTTAGCTCTTATAAGGCCTAATTCAAACTAGTCGGGGCTGAAAGTTTGACTTTTGATCAATCTTCTCTATTAAGACTAGAAAGAAGCTTAATTGATAGTATTTGTACATAGAAAGTGTGTAATACTATGACCGGAGAGATAATCACGTTTTCTCCCCGCTTGGGTCATATTGGGCTCTTATATGGCCTAATTCAGACCAATCAGGAATGAAAACTTTACTTTTTGATTAAACTTTCCAATTAAGGCTAGAAAGAAGGTTAATTGGTAGTATTTATATATAAAAACTATATAATAATACTCTCGGCTCTTTAGAACCACGTTTTCTTCCCTTTAAATCTTAATCGGCTCTTATAAAGCCTAATTCAGGCTAATCAGGGGTGAAAGTTTGACTTTTTGTTAAACTTTCTAATTAATACTAGAAGCAAAATTAATTGAAAGTAATTGTATATATAAACTATGTAATACTGCTTGTGACTCCTGAGAACCAATTTTCCCCAATGTTTGTTCCCTATTCGGCTCCTATAAGGCCAAGTGGCCAATCAGGGCTGAAATTTGACTTTTGGTTACTACCACTTAACCTTTTTTCTAGTCATAATTGGTAAATTTAACTAAAAGTCAAACTTTCATCCACGATTGGCCTGAACTAGGAAGAAAACGTTGTTCTTAAGGGCATATAAGAGCCGAATAGGGCCCAAACAGGAATAAAACTTTGTTCTTAAGAGACAGGAGTGGTATTACATAGTTTCAATATATAAATTCTATCAATTAACCTAATTTCTAGTAATGATTAGGAAGTTTGATAAAAAATCAAACTTTCAGTCCTGTTTGTTTTGAACTAGGGCATATAAGAGCCGATACGGCCCAAACGGGGAGAAAACGTGGTTCTTAAAACCCGAGAGTGGTATTACATAATTTTTATGTACAAATACTATCAGCTTATCTTATTTCTAATCTTAATTAGAAAGTTTGACCAAAAGACAAACCCTTCAGTCCCGATTGGGCAGATTTGGGCCTTATGAGAGCCGAATAAAGAATAAACATGGGGAAAACGAGATTTTCAAGAGTTGAGGGTGGCATTACGTAGTTTCTATGTACAATTACTAATAATTAAGCTAATTTTTAGTCTTAAATGATAAGTTTGACTAAAAGTCAAGGTTCAACCCAGATTGACTGAACTAGGCCTTATAAGATACGTGTAGGGCCCGAACAATAATAATACGTGGTTTTTAAGAGCCGGGAGTAGTATTACATAGTTTCTATGTACAGTTACTTCCAATTAATCTTGTTTCTAGTGTCAATTGAGAAGTTTGACCAAAATTCAAACATTCATCCTTGATTGGCCTGAGCTAAGCCATATAAGAGTCGAATAAGGCCTAAACAGGGAGAAAACATGGTTGTAATTAGCCATGAGTTGTATTATATAGTTTCTATGTACAAATACGACGAATTAACCTTACTCTAGTCTTATTTGGAAAGTTTAACCAAAGTCAAACTTTCAGCCCCGATTGGCCAAAACTAGGCCTTATAAGAGCCGAATAGGACCTAAACTGGGAGAAAACGTGCTTTTCAAAAGCCAAGAGTGGTATTACATAGTTTCTATATAAAAATAACTATCAATTAAACTAATTAATAGTCTTAATTTGAAAGTTTTACCAAAAGGCCAAACTTTCAGCCCCGATTAGCATAAACTAGGCCCTATAAGAGCCGAATTAAGAACAAACATGCGAAAAACGTGGTTCTCAAGAGCTGGAATTAGTATTACATAGCTTTTATGTTCAATTACTTCCAACTAACTTTGTTTCTAGTATTAATTGGGAAGTTTGACCAAGTTTGACCAAAGTCAAAATTTAGCCTGATTGGCCTTCAGCTTTATTAGAGCCGAGTATAGCCCAAATGGGGAGAAAACGTGATTCTCAAGAGCCGAGAGTAGTATTAAATTGTTTTTTGTATAATTACTACCAATTAAGCTTTTTTCTAGTATTAATTGGGAAGTTTGATCAAAAGTCAAACTTTTTGCCCCGATTGGCCTGAACTAGGCCTAATAAAAGCCGAACAGGAAAAAAAACATGGGAAAAGTGTGGTTTTCAAGAACCGGGACTAGTAACGCATAGTTTTTACGTACAGTTACTATTAATTAAACCTGTATCTAATTTTTATTGTTAAATTTGACCAAAAACAAAACTTTCGGCCCTGATTGGCTTGAGCTAAGCCTTATACGAGCCCATCAGGGCCCAAACAAGGAGAAAACGTGATTCTTAAGAGCCGAGAGTAGTATTACACAAATTTTATGTATAATTAACTTTCAATTAATCTTGTTTCAAGTCTTAATTATGAAGTTTGACCAAAAGTCAATCATTCATCCCCGATTGGCCTGAAATTGGCCATATTAGAGCTGAGTAGGGCCCAAACGGATAGAAAATATGGTTCTCAAAAGCGGGAAATAGTATTACATAGTTTCTATGTGCAAATACTACCAATTAATAATATTTCTAATCTTAATTGTGATTTGACCAAAAGTCAAACTTTCAGCCCTGGTTGCTCTGAACTAGGCCTTATAAGAGCCGAATAGGGCGAAAACAGGGAGAAAACTTAGTTTTTAAGAGTCGTGAGTGGTATTACATCGTTTGTATATACAATTTACGACTAGTTAACCTTTTTCTAATCTTAATTGAAAAGTTTGATCAAAAATCAAGTCAAACTTTCAGCCCCGATTAGCGAGAATTAGGCCTTATTACAGAATAGAGCCTAAACGAGGAGAAAAAATGATTTCAAGAGCCAGAAGTGGAATTACATAGTTTTCATATGCAAATATATAAATTAAATTTATTTTAGTCTTAATTGAGAAGTTTGATTAAAAGTAAAACTTACAGCTGCGCTTAGCCTAAATCAAGCTTATAAGAGCCGAATAGGGAACAAACATGTGAAAAACTTGGTTCTTAAGAGTTAAGAGTAATAATAACATAGTTACAATGGACAATTTCTACCACTTAATCTCATTTCTATGGTCTTTATTAGGAAGTTTGACAAAAAGTGACTTTAAGTCCCGATTGGCCTGAGCTAGGCCTTATAAGAGCCGAAAAGGTCCACAACAGGGAGAAAGTATGTTTCTCAAGAGTCAGGAGTTGTATTACATAGTTTATGTATAAATACTATCAATTAAATTTATTTCTAGTCTTAACTGGGAAGTTTGACCAAAAGTCAAACTTTCATCCCCGAATGGCCTGAAGTAGGCCATATAAGAGCCAAATAGGGCCAAAACAAGGAGAAAACTTTATTCTCAAGAGCAGAGAGTGGTGTTACATTATTTCTATGTACAAATACAAATTAACCTTTTCCCTGTCCTTAATTGGAAAGTTTGACCAAAAGTCAAACTTTCAGCCCAGAGTAGCCTAAACTATGCCTTGTAAGAGCTGAACAAGGAAAAAACAGGGGGAAATGTGGTTTCCAAGAGACGGGAGTAGTATTGCATAATTTCTATGTAGAATTACTACGAACCAACTAATCTTATTTCTAGTCTTAATTAGAATGTTTGACCAAATGACAAATCTTCAGCCCTAATTGGGCTGTTTTTGGCCTTATAAGAGCTGAATAAAGAATAAACATGGGGAAAACGTGATTTTCAAGAGCTGAGAGTGGCATTACATATTTGCTATATACAATTACTACTAATTAAGCTTATTTTTAGTCTTAAATGAGAAGTTTGACTAAAAGCCAAGGTTCAACCCTGATTGACTAAATTAGGCTTTAGAAGAGCCGTGTAGGGCTAGAACAAGAATAAAACGTGATTTTCAAGAGCTGAGAGTAGTATTACATAGGTTCTATGTACAGTTACTTCCAATTAACCTTATTTCTAGTGTTAATTGAGAAGTTTGATCAAAATTTAAACATTCATCTCAGATTGGCCTGAGCTAAACCATATAAGAGTCGAATAAGGCCCAAACAGGGAGAAAACATGGTTGTCAATAGCCATTAGTTGTATTACAAAGTTTTAATTAGAAAGTATATACAAATACTACCAATTAACATTACTTCTAATCTTAATTGGAAAGTTCGACAAAAGTCAAACTTTCAGCCCCGATTGGCCAGAACTAGGCCTTATAAGAGCCGAATAGGGCCTAAACTGGAAGAAAACGTGCTTTTCAAAAGCGAGAGTGGTATTACATAGTTTCTATATAAAAATAACTATCAATTAAACTAATTTATAGTCTTAATTTGAAAGTTTTACCAAAAAGCCAAACTTTCAGCCCCGATTGGCCTAAAGTAGGCCTTATAAGAGCCGAATTAAGAACAAACATGGGAAAAATATTGTTCTCAAGAGCTGGAATTAGTATTATATAGCTTTATGTTCAATTACTTCAACCTAACTTTGTTTCTAGTATTAATTGGGAAGTTTGACCAAAAGTCAAACTTTCAGTCCGATTGGCCTTCAGCCTTATTAGAGCCAAGTATAGCCCAAATGGGGAGAAAACGTAATTCTCAAGAGCCGAGAATAGTATTAGATTATTTCTATGTATAATTACTACCAGTTAAGCTTTTTTCTTTTCTTAATTGGGAAGTTTGACCAAAAGTCAAACTTTCTGCCCCGATTGGCCTGAACTAGGCCTAATAAAAGCCGAACAGGAAAAAAAAACATGGGAAAAGTGTGGTTTTCAAGAACCGGGACTAGTAGCACATAGTTTTTACGTACAGTTACTATTAATTAAACTTGTATCTAATTTTTATTGTGAAATTTGACCAAAAGCCAAACTTTCGGCCCTGATTGGCTTGAGCTAAACCTTATACGAGCCCATCAGGGCCCAAATAAGGAGAAAACATGATTCTTAAGAGCCGAGAGTAGTATTACATAGATTTTATGTATAATTACTCTCTATTAACCTTGTTTCTAGTCTTAATTATGAAGTTTGACCAAAAGTCAATCATTCATCCCCGATTGGCCTGAAATTGGCCATATAAGAGCCGAGTAGGGTCCAAACGGATAGAAAATATGGTTCTCAAAAGCCGAAAATAGTATTACATAGTTTCTATAATACTACCAATTAATAATATTTGATTAAAAGTCAAACTTTCAGCCCCGGTTGGTCTGAAGTAGGCCTTATAAGAGCCGAATAAAGCCAAAACAGGGAGAAAACTTTGTTTTAAGAGTCGTGAGTGGTATTACATCATTTCTATACATAATTTATAAATAATTATCTTTTTCTAATCTTAATTGGAAAGTTTGACTAAAAATCAAGTTAAACTTTCAGCCCCGATAGCGAGAGTTAAGCCTTATTGCAAAATAGGGCCTAAACAAGGAGAAAAAATGATTTCAAGAACCAGGAGTGGAATTACATAGTTTTCATGTGCAAATATAAATTAAATTTATTTTAGTCTTAATTGAGAAGTTTGATTAAAAGTAAAACTTACAGCCTCGCTTGACCTAAATCAGGCTTATAAGAGCCGAATAGGGAACAAACATGTGGAAAACTTGGTTCTTAAGAGTTAAGAGTAGTATTACATAGTTATAATGGACAATTTCTACCACTTAATCTCATTTCTATGGTCTTTATTAGGAAGTTTGACAAAAAGTGACTTTCAATCCCGATTAGCCTGAGTTAGGCCTTATAAGGGCCGAATAGGTCCACAACAGGGAGAAAATGTGTTTCTCAAGAGTCAGGAGTTGTATTACATAATTTATGTACAAATACTATCAATTAAATTTATTTCTAGTCTTAACTGGGAAGTTTGACTAAAAGTCAAACTTTCATCCCCAAATGGCCTGAAGTAGGCCATATAAGAGCTAAATAGGGCCAAAACAGGGAGAAAACTTTATTCTCAAGAGCCGAGAGTGGTATTACATTATTTTTATGTACAAATACAAATTAACCTTTTCCTTTCCTTAATTGAAAGTTTGACCGAAAGTCAAATTTTCAGCCCAGATTAGCCTAAACTATGCCCTGTAAGAGCTGAACATGGAAAAAACAGGGGAAATGTGGTTTTTATGAGACAGGAGTAGTATTGCATAATTCTATGTAGAATTACTACGAATTAACTTTATTTCTAGTTCTTATTTGGGAGTTTGACCAAAAGTCAAACTTTCAGCCCAGATTAGCCTGAACTAGGCCTTATAAGAGCCGAATCGGGCCCAAATGAGGAGAAAACATATTTTTCAACTGCCGTGAGTTGTTTACATAGTTTTTACATATGATTACTACTAATTAACCATATTTCTAGTCTTAATTTGGGATGTTTAACTAAAAGTTAAATATGAGCCCCGATTGGCCTGAAGTAGGCCTTATAAGAGCCAAATAGGGCCTAAATGGGGTGACAATGTGGTTTTCAAGATTCGGGAGTATTACTGCATAGTTTCAATATACAAGTACTACTAATTAACCTTATTTCAAGTCTTAATAGGGAAGTTTGACCAAAAACCAATCTTTCAGTCTCGATTAGACTTAACTATGCCTTTTGAGCTGAATAGGGTCTAAAAGTTAAGAAAACATGATTTTCAAGAGCCGTAAGTAGTATTACGTTATTTTTATATACAAATGCAATAAATTAACCTTTTTTTAGTTTTAATTGGAAATTTGATCAAAAGTCAAAATTTCAGCATTGATTGACTGAACTAGGCCCTATAAGAGCCGAATAGGGCCCCAACAGGGGGAAGACATGGTTTTCAAGATCTGTGAGTAGTATTACATTATTTCTATATACGAATACTAATAATTAACTTTATTTCTGATCTTAATTGGGAATTTTTACTAAAAGGCAAACTTTCTGCCCCGATTGGTCTGAATTAGATCTTATAAGAGCCGATTGGGGCCCAAACAGGGGGAAAACATGATTATCACGAGTCGGGAATAGTATTACATAGTTTCTATTTCTAATTTCTACTAATTAACTTTATTTCTAGTCTTAATTAGAAAGTTTGACCAAAAGTCAAACTTTCAGCCCCGATTGGCATGTACTAGGCCGTATAAGACCCGAATAGAGAAACGAGGGGAAAACATAGGGTTCAAGAGCCGTGTGTAGTATTACATAGTTTCTATATACAATTACTACTTGTTAACCTTGTTTCTAATCTTAATTGGAAAGTTTAGATAAAAGTCAAGCTTTCAAGCTTGATTAGCTTGAACTAGACCTTATAAGAGCGAAATAGAGCCTAAATGGGGAGAAAATAAGATTTTGAATAGTCGGTAGTAGTATTACATAGTTTTCTATGTGAAATTTTTATTAATTAGCCTTATTTGTACCCAAGTTATGAAGTTTGACTAAAATTCAAACTTTCAACCTCTATTGGTCAGAACTACGTCTTATAAAAGCCGAGTAGGTCCAGATAATGTGAAAGCGTGGTCTTCAAGGGCCTGAGTGGTATTAAATAGTTTTTTTATACAAATACTACTAATTAAACTTGTTTCTAATCTTAATTGAGAAGTTTGACTAAAAACCAAACTTTCAGCTCTGATTGGCCTAAACTAGGCCTTATAAGAGCTAAGTGGGGCTCAAATGAGGAGAAAATATTGTTTTCAAGATCCGGGAGTAGTATTACATAGTTTCTATATACAAATTTTATTAATTAAACTTATTTCTAGTCTTAATTGAAAAGTTTGACCAAAAGTCAAACTTCAGCCCGATTTGGCCTAACTAGCCTTATAAGAGCCAAATAGGAAACAAATATGGAGAAAATATGGTTCTCAAGAGTCAGCAGTAGTATTACATTATTTCTAAGCATTACTATCAATTTAATTTATTTCTAGTCTTAATTGGGAAGTTTAACCAAAAGCCAAATTTCAGCCCTGATTAACCTAAACTTGGCCTTATAGGAGCCGAATAGGGAACAAACATTGGGAAAAATTGGTTCTCAGGAGTTACGAGCAATATTTCATAGTTTATATGTACAATTACTTTCAATTAACTTTGTTTCGAGTTTTAATTGGAATGTTTAATAAAAAGTCAAACTTTCGCCCCTGATTGGCCTGAATTAGGCTTTATAAGAGCCGAGTAAGGCTTAAAGGGGAGAAAACGTGGTTCTCAAGAGCCGAGTGTATTATTATATTATTTTTATATACAGTTACTACCAATTAACCTTGTTTCTAACCTTAATTGGAAAGTTTAATTAAAAAGTCAAGTTTTCATCCCTGATTTGCCTGAATTAGGCCATATAAGAGCCCGATAGGACCCAAACAGGGAGAAAACGTGGTTATCAAGATCCGGTCGTGGTATTACACACTTTCTATGTACAAACACTATCAATTAACCTTCTTTCTAGTCTTAATAGAGAAGATTGATCAAAAATCAAACTTTCAACCCCAGCTAGTTTGAACTAGGCCTTAGAAGAGCCAAATAAGTTCTCAACAGGGAGAAAATGAGGTTTTCGAGAGCCGTGAGTCTTATTAAATAGTTCCTATATATAAATAATACCAATTTATCTTATTTTTAGTCTTAAATGAGATGTTTGGTCATAATTCAAACTTTCAGCCCCGAATAGTCTGAAATAGGCCTTAAGAGCCAAATAGGGGCCTAAACGGGGAGGAAACATAATTTTCAAGAGCCGAGAGTGGTATTACATAGTTCCTATGTACAAATACTATAAATTAAACTTATTTCAAGTCTTGATTGGGGAGTTTGACCAAAAGCCAAACTTTCAACCTTGAAGGGCCTAAACTATATGCCTTATAAGAGCAGAGTAAGGCCCAAACATGGGGAAAACGTGATTCTCAAGATGCAGGAGTAGTATTACATAATATTTATGTACAATTACTACCACTTAACTTTATTTCTAGTCAAAATTGGTATATTTAAATAAAAGTCAAACTTTCATCTACGATTGGCCTGAACTAGGAAGAAAACTTTATTCTTAAGGGCATATAAGAGCCGAATAGGGCCCAAATAGGAAGAAAACTTCGTTCTTAAGAGACAGGAGTGGTATTACATTATTTCAATATATACATTCTATCAATTAACCTAATTTCTAGTAATAATTAGGAAGTTTGATCAAAAATCAAACTTTCAGCCCTGATTGGTTTGAACTAAGCCATATAAGAGCCGAATAGGGCCCAAATGGGGAGAAAACGTGGTTCTTAAGACCCAGGAGTGGTATTACATTATTTTTATGTACAAATACTGCCAACTAATCTTATTTCTTGTCTTAATTAGAAAGTTTGACCAAAAGACAAACCTTCAGCCCCGTTGGACTGATTTGGGTCTTATAAGAGCCGAATAAAGAATAAACATGGGGAATACGTGTTTTTTAAGAGCTGAGAGTGGAATTACATAGTTTCTATGTACAATTACTACTAATTAAGCTTATTTTAGTCTTAAATGAGAAGTTTGACTAAAAGCCAAGGTTCGACCCTCATTAATAAACTAGGCCTTATAAGAGCCGTATAGGGTCTGAACAAGAATAAAACGTGATTTTCAAGAGCTGAGAGTGGAATTACATAGTTTCTATGTATAATTACGACTAATTAAGCTTATTTTTAGTCTTAAATGAGAAGTTTGACTAAAAGCCGAGGTTCGACCCTGATTGACTGAATTAGGCCTTATAAGAGCCGTGTAGGGCCCGAACAAGAATAAAACGTGATTTTCAAGAGCTGGGAGTTGTATTACATACTTAGCTTCTATGTACTGTTACTTCCAATTAACCTTGTTTCTAGTGTTAATTAAGAAGTTTAACCAAAATCCAAACATTCATCCTTGATTGGCCTGAGCTAAGCCATATAAGAGTCGAATAAGGCCCAAACAGGGAGAAAACATGGTTGTCAATAGCCATGAGTTGTATTACATAGTTTCTATATACAAATACTACTAATTAACCTTACTTCTAGTCTTAATTGGATAGTTTACCCAAAGTCAAAACTTTCAGCCTCGATTGGCCAGAACTAGGCCTTATAAGAGCCGAATAGGGCCTAAAGTAGGAGAAAACTTGCTTTTCAAAAGCCGAGAGTGGTATTACATAGTTTCTATATAAAAATAACTATCAATTAAACTAATTTATAGTCTTAATTTGAAAGTTTTACCAAAAAGCCAAACTTTCAGCCCCGATTAGCCTAAACTAGGCCTTATAAGAGCCGAATTAAGAACAAACATGGGAAAAATATGGTTCTCAAGAGCTGGGATTAGTATAACATAGCTTTTATGTTCAATTACTTTCAACTAACTTTGTTTCTAGTATTAATTGGGAAGTTTGACCAAAAGTCAAACTTTCAGTCTGATTGGCCTTCAACCTTATTGAGCCAAGTATAGCCCAAATGGGAAGACAACGTGATTCTCAAGAGCCGAGAGTAGTATTAGATTGTTTCTATGTATAATTACTTCCAATAAGCTTTTTTCTAGACTTAAAAAAGCTTAATTGGGAAGTTTGACCAAAACTAAAACTTTTAGCCCCGATTGGCCTGAACTAGGCTTGATAAAAGCCGAACAGGAAAAAAACATGGAAAAGTATGGTTTTCAAGAACCGGGAGTAGTAACAATAGTTTTTATGTACAGTTGCCATTAATTAAACTTGTATCTAATTTTAATTGTGAAATTTGATCAAAAGCCAAACTTTCGGCCCTGATTGGCTTGAGCTAAGCCTTATACAAGCCCATTAGTGCCTAAACAGGGAGAAAACGTGATTCTTAAGAGCCGAGAGTAGTATTATACAGATTTTATGTATAATTACTTTCAATTAATCTTATTTCTAGTCTTAATTATGAAGTTTGACCAAAAGTCAATCATTCATCCCCGATTGGCCAGAAATTGGCCATATAAGAGCCGAGTAGGGCCCAAACGAATAAAAAATATGGTTCTCAAAAGCCAAAAATAGTATTACATAGTTTTTATGTACAAATACTACCAATTAACAATATTTCTAATCTTAATTGGGAACTTTGACTACAAGTCAAACTTTCAGCCCCGGTTGGTCTGAAGTAGGCCATATAAGAGCTGAATAGGGCCAAAACGAGGAGAAAACTCAGTTTTCAAGAGTCGTGAGTGGTTTTACGTCATTTGTATATACAATTTACGACTAGTTAACCTTTTTCTAATCTTAATTGGAAAGTGTGGTTTTCAAGAATCAGGAGTAGTAACACATAGTTTTTATATACAGTTACTTTTAATTAAACTTGTGTCTAGTTTTAATTGTGAAATTTGACTAAAAGTCAAACTTTCGGCCCCGATTGGCTTGAGTTAGGCCTTACACGAGCCATTAGGACCTAAACAGGGAGAAAACGTGGTTCTTAAGAGCTGAGAGTAGTATTACACAGATTTTATATATAATTACTTTCAATTAACCTTGTTTCTAGTCTTAATTATGAAGTTAGATCAAAAGTCAATAATTCATCCCTGATTGGCCTGAAATTGGCCATATAAGAGCCGAATAGGACCCAAACGGATAGAAAATATGGTTCTCAATAGCCAAAAATGGTATTTCATAGTTTCTATGTACAAATACTACCAATTAACAATATTTCTAATCTTAATTGGAAACTTTGATTAAAAGTCAAACTTTCAGCCCCGGTTGGTCTGAATTAGAACTTATAAGAGCCGAATAAGCCAAAACAGGGAGAAAACTTGGTTTTCAAGAGTCGTGAGTGGTATTACATCATTTTTATATACAATTTACGACTAATTAACCTTTTTCTAATCTCAATTGGAAAGTTTGACCAAAAATCAAGTCAAACTTTCAGCCTCTACTAGCGAGAATTAGGCCTTATTGCAGAATAAGGCCTAAACGACGAGAAAATATGATTTCAAGAGCCAGGAGTGAAATTACATAGTTTTCATGTGCAAATATATAAATTAAACATACTTTTAGTCTTAATTGAGAAGTTTGAATTAAAGTAAATCTTTCAGCCCTGCTTGGTTTAAATCAGGCTTATAAGATCCGAATAGGGAACAAACACGGGAAAAACTGGGTTCTTAAGAGTTAAGAGTAGTATTACATAGTTACTTTGGATAATTACTACCACTTAACCTCATTTCTATGATTTTTATTAGGAAGTTTGACTAAAAGTGACTTTCAGACCCGATTAGCCTGAGCTAAACCTTATAAGAGCCGAATAGGTGCATAACAGGGAGAAAGTGTGTTTCTCAAGAGTCAGGAATTGTATTACATAGTTTATGTACAAATACTATCAATTAAATTTATTTCTAGTCTTAACTGGAAAGTTTGACCAAAAGTCAAACTTTCATCCCCGAATGGCCTGAAGTAGGCTATATAAGAGCCAAATGGGGCCGAAACAGGGAGAAAACTTTATTCTCAAGAGCCGAGAGTGGTATTACATTATTTCTATGTAAAAATACAAATTAACCTTTTTCCTATCCTTAATTGGGAAGTTTGACCAAAAGTCAAACTTTCAGCGCAGATTAGCCTAAACTATGCCTTGTAAGAGCTGAATATGAAAAAAAAACAGGGGGAAATCTGATTTTCAAGAGATGGGAGTAGTATTGCATAGTTTCTATGTAGAATTACTACGAATTAACTTTATTTTTAGTTCTTATTTTGAAGTTTGACCAAAAGTCAAACTTTCAGCCCCGATTGGCCTGAACTAGGCCTTGTAAGAGGCGAATCGGGCCCAAATGGGGAGAAAACATGTTTTTTAACTGCCGTGAGTAGTTTACATAGTTTTTACATATAATTACTATTAATTAACCTTGTTTCTAGTCTTAATTTGGGAAGTTTAACCAAAAGTTAAATATCAGCCCCGATTGGCCTAAAGTAAGCCTTAATAAGAGCCAAATATGACCCAAATTGGGGAAAACATGGTTTTCAAGAATTGGGAGTTATATTACATAGTTTTATATATAATTAATAAAAATTAACCTTATTTATTGTTTTTATTGGGAAGTTTGATAAAAAAATCAAATCCTTTAGCCTCGATTGGCTTGAACTGGCCTTATAAGCGCCAAATAGAGCCTAAATGGGGGTAACAACGTGGTTTTCAAGAGTCGAGAGTATTATTGCATAGTTTCAATATACAATTACAACTAATTAATCTAGCTTCAAGTCTTAATAGAGAAGTTTGACCAAAAACCAATCTTCAAGTCTCGATTAAACTTAATTCTATGCCTTATAAGAAATCAGTAGTGTCCAAAAGTTAAGAAAACATGATTTGCAAGAGCCGTAAGTAGTATTACGTTGTTTTTATATACAAACACAATAAATTAACCTTTTTGTTAGTCTTAATTGAAAATTTAATCAAAAAGTCAAAATTTCAGCCTTGATTGACTTAAACTAGTCTCTATAAGAGCCGAATAGGGCCCAAACAGGGGGAATCTGTGAGTAGTATTACATTATTTCTATATACGAATACTAATAATTAACTTTATTTCTGGTCTTAATTGGGAATTTTTACCAAAAGGTAAACTTTCTGCCCTGATTGGTCCAAATTAAATCTTATAAGAGCTGATTGGGGCCCAAACAGGGAAAAAACATGGTTTTTCACGAGCCAGGAATAGTATTACATAGTTTCTATTTCTAATTTCTACTAATTAACTTTATTTCTAGTCTTAATTAGAAAGTTTGACCAAACGTCAAACTTTCAGCCACAATTGACATGTACTAGGCCGTATAAGAGCCGATTAGAGAAACAAGGGGAAAATATGGGGTTCAAGAGCCGTGAGTAGTATTACATAGTTTCTATATACAATTACTACTTATTAACCTTGTTTCTAATCTTAATTGAAAAGTTTAGACAAACGTCAAGCTTTCAGCCTCGATTAGCCTGAGATAGACCCTATAAGAGCGGAATAGAGCCCAAACGGGGAGAAAATAAGATTTTGAATAGTCGGTGTAGTATTACATAGTTCTAAGTGCAATTACTATTAATTAGCCTTATTTGTACTCTAAATTATGAAATTTAACTAAAATTCAAACTTTCAGCCTCTACTGGTCCCAACTGGATCTTATAAAAGCTGAGTAGGATCCAAATGATGTGAAAACGTGGCCTTCAAGGGTCTGAGTAGTATTACATAGTTTTTATATACAAATACTATAAATTAAACTTTTTTCTTATCTTAATTGAGAAGTTTGACTAAAAACCAAACTTTCAGCCCTGATTGGCCTAAACTAGACCTTATAAGAGCCAAGTAGGGCTCAAACGGGGAGAAAATATTGTTTTCAAGATCCGAGAGTAGTATTACATAGTACTATATACAAATACTATTAATTAAACTTATTTCTAGTCTTAATTGGAAAGTTTGACCAAAAGTCAAACTTTCAGCCCGATTTGGCCTAACCAGGCCTTATAAAAGCTGAATAGGAAACAAATATGAGGAAAATGTGGTTCTCAAGAGTCAGCAGTATTATTACATTGTTTCTAAGCACAAATACTATCAATTAAATTTATTTCAAGTCTTAATTGGGAAGTAAAACCAAAAGCCAAATTTCAGCCCTAAAAAGCCTGAAAAAGGCCTTAAGAGCCAAATAGAGGCCTAAACGGGGAGGAAACATGATTTTCAAGAGCCGAGAGTGGTATTACAAAGTTTCTATGTATAAAAACTATCAATTAAACTTATTTCTAGTCTTAATTGGGAAGTTTGACCAAAAGCCAAACCTTCAAACTTGATGGGCCTAAACTATGCCTTATAAGAGCCGAGTAAGGCGCAAACATGGGGAAAACGTGGTTCTCAAGATTCTGAAATAGTATTACATAATATTTATGTACAATTACTACCACTTAACTATATTTCTAGTTATAATTGGTATATTTAACTAAAAGTCAAACTTTCATCCACGATTGGTCTGAACTAGGAAGAAAACGTTGTTCTTAAGGGCATATAAGAGCCGAATAGGGCTCAAATAGGAAGAAAGCTTTGTTCTTAAGAGACAGGAGTGGTATTACATAGTTTCAATATATAAATTCTATAAATTAACCTAATTTCCAATAGGATAGGAAGTTTGATCAAAAATCAAACTTTCACCCCTGATTGGTTGAACTAGGCCATATAAAAGCCGATAGGGCCCAAACGGGGAGAAAACGTGGTTCTTAAGACTCGGGAGTAGTATTACATAATTTATATGTACAAATACTACCAACTAATCTTATTTCTAATCTTAATTAGAAAGTTTGACCTAAAGACAAACCTTCAGCCCCGATTGGGCTGATTTGGGCCTTATAAGAGCCGAATAAACAATAAAGATGGGGAAAACGTGATTTTCAAGAGCTGAGAGTGGGCATTACATAGTTATATGTACAATTACTACTAATTAAGCTTATTTTTAGTCTTAAATGAGAAGTTTGATTAAAAGCCAAGGTTCAACCCTGATTGACTGAATTAGGCCTTATAAGATCCGTCTAGGGCCCGAACAAGAATAAAACATGGTTTTCAAGAGCCGAGAGTAGTATTACATAGTTTCTATATACAATTACTTCCATTAGCCTTGTTTCTAGTGTCAATTGAGAAGTTTGACCAAAATTCAAAAATTCATCCCTGATTAGCCTAAGCTAAGCCATATAAGAGTCGAATAAGGCCCAAAAAGGGAGAAAATATGGTTGTCAATAGCCATGAGTTGTATTACATAGTTCTATGTATAAAAACTACCAATTAACCTTACTTCTAGTCTTAATTGGAAAGTTTGACTAAAGTCAAACTGTCAGCCCCGATTTTGGCCAGATCTAGGCCTTATAAGAGCCGAATAGGGCCTAAACTGGGAGAAAAACGTGCTTTTCAAAAGCCGAGAGTGGTATTATATAGTTTCTATATAAAAATAACTGTCAATTAAACTAATTTATAGTCTTAATTTGAAAGTTTCACCAAAAAAAACCAAACTTTCAGCCCCAATTGGCCTAAACTAGGCCTTATAAGAGCCGAATTAAGAACAAACATGGGAATAATGTGGTTCTCAATAGCTGGGATTAGTATTACATCGCTTTTATATTCAATTACTTCCAACTAACTTTATTTCTAGTATTAATTGGGAAGTCTGACTAAAAGTCAAACTTTCAGTCTGATTGGCCTTCAGCCTTATTAGAGCCAAGTATAGCCAAAATGGGGAGAAAACGTGATTCTCAAGAGCCGAGAGTAGCATTAGATTGTTTCTATGTATAATTACTACCAATTAAGCTTTTTTCTAGTCTTAATTAGGAAGTTTGACCAAAAGTCAAACTTTCGGCCCTGATTGGCCTGAACTAGGCCTGATAAAAGCCGAATAGGGAAAAACAAGGAGAAAGTGTGATTTTCAAGAACCGGGAGTAGTAACACATAGTTTTTATGTGCAGTTACTATTAATTAAACTTGTGTCTAGTTTTAATTGTGAAATTTGACCAAAGCCAAACTTTCAGCCTAGAGTGGCTTGAGCTAAGCCTTATACGAGCCCATTAAGGCCCAAATAAGGAGAAAACATGGTTTTTAGGAGCCGGAGTAGTATTACACAGATTTTATGTATAATTACTTTCAATTAACCTTGTTTCTAGTCTTAATTATGAAGTTTGACTAAAAGTCAATCATTCATCTCCGATTGGCCTGAAATTGGCCACATAAGAGCCAAGTTAGGGCCCAAACGGATAGAAAATATGATTCTCAATAGCCGGAAATGGTATTACATAGTTTCTATATACAAATACTACCAATTAATAATATTTCTAATTTAACTGGGAACTTTGACCAAATGTCAAACTTTCAGTCCCGGTAGGTCTGAAGTAGGCCTTATAAGAGCCGAATATGGCCAAAACGGGAAGAAAACTTGGTTTTCAAGAGTCGTGAGTGGTATTACATCGTTTCTATATACAATTTACGACTAGTTAACCTTTTTCTAATCTTAATTGGAAAGTTAGACCAAAATCAAGTCAAACTTTCAGCCCCAATTAGCGAGAATTAGGCCTTATTGCAGAATAGGGCCTAAATGAGGAGAAAACATGATTTAAAGAGTCAGGAATGGAATTTCATAGTTTTCATGGGCAAATATATAAATTAAACTTACTATTAGTCTTAATTGAGAAGTTTAATTTAAAGTAAAACTTCAGCCCGCTTGGCCTAGATCAGGCTTATAGCCAAATAGGTAACAAACATGGGGAAAACTTGGTTCTTAAGTGTTAAGAGTAGAGTAGTATTACATAGTTACTATGGACAATTACTATCACTTAACCTCATTTATATGGAAGTTTGACTAAAAGTGACTTTAGTCCCGATTAGCCTGAGATAGGCCTTATAAGAGCCAAATAGGTCTACAATAAGGAGAAAGTGTGTTTCTCAAGAGTTAGGAGTTGTATTACATAGTTTTTGTATAAATACTATCAATTAAATTTATTTCTAGTATTAACTAAGAATTTTGACCAAAAGTCAAACTTTCATCCACGAATGGTCTGAAGTAGGCCATATAAGAGTCAAATAGGGCCAAAATAGGGAGAAAACTTTATTCTCAAGAGTCGAGAGTGGTTTTACATTATTTCTAAGTACAAATACAAATTAACCTTTTTCCTGTCCTTAATTGGAAAGTTTAACCAAAAGTCAAACTTTCAGCCCAGATTAGCCTAAACTATGCCTTGTAAGAGCTGAATAAGGAAAAAACGGGGGAAATTTGGTTTTCAAGAGACGGGAGTAGGGGAGTAGTATTGCATAGTTTCTATGTAGAATTTCTACGAATTAACTTTATTTCTAGTTCTTATTTGGGAGTTAGACCAAAAGTCAATCTTTTAGCCCATATTAGCCTGAACTATGCTTTATAAGAGGCGAATCGGGCCCAAATGAGGAGAAAACATGTTTTTCAACTGCCGTGAGTAGTTTACATAGTTTTTACATATAATTACTACTAATTAACCTTGTTTCTAGTCTTAATTTGGGAAGTTTAACCAAAAGTTAAAATATCAGGCCCGATTGGCCTGAAGTACGCCTTATTAAGAGCCAAATAGGACCCGAATTGGGGAAAACATGGTTTTCAAGAATTGGGAGTTGTATTACATAGTTCTATATATAATTAATAAAAATTAACCTTATTTATAGTCTTTATTGGGAAGTTTGATTAAAAATCAAATGCTTTAGCCTCGATTGACTTAAACTAGGCCTTATAAGAGCTAATAGGGCCTAAATGGGGTGACAATGGTGTTTTCAACAGTCGGGAGTATTACTGCATAGTTCAATATACAATTACAACAAATTAACCTAGTTTCAAGTCTTAATACTGAAGTTTGACTAAAAACCAATCTTTCAGTCTCGATTAGACTTAATTATGCCTTATAAGAGCTGAATAGGGTCCAAAAGTTAAGAAAACTTGATTTTCAAGAGCCGTAAGTAGTATTACGTAGTTTTTATTTACAAATACAATAAATTAACCTTTTTTTGGTCTTAATTAGAAATTTGATCAAAAGTCAAAATTTCAGCCTTAATTGACTTGAACTAACTTTACAGTTTCTATGTAGAATTACTATGAATTAACTTCATTTCTAGTTTTTATTTGAGAGTTTGACCAAAAATCAAACTTTCAGCCTAGATTGGCCTGAACTAGGCTTTATAAGAGGCGAATCGGGCCCAAATGGGGAGAAAATATGTTTTTCAACCGGCGTGAGTAGTTTACATAGTTTTTACATAAAATTAATACTAATTTACCTTTGTTCTAGTCTTAATTTGGATGTTTAACTAAAAGTCAAAATTTCAGCCGCGATTGGCCTTAACTCGGCCTTATAAGAGCCGAAGAGTGCCTAAAAGGGTTAAAAATTTGTTTTAAAGTGTCGTGAGTGGCGTTTCATAGTTTCTATATACAAGTACTATTAATTAACCTTGTGTCAAGTCTTAATTAGGAAATTTGACCAAAAGTCAAAGTTTAAACCTCATTGGCCTGAACTCCTCATAATAACCGAACGGGGTCTAAACGGGGAGAAAACATAGTTTTCAAGAGTATTATTACATAGTTTTTAAGTAAATTACTACTAACTAACCCTATTTCTTGAGAAATTTGATCAAAAGTCAAACTTCCATCCCCAATTGGCTTGAACTAGGGCTTAAATAAGGGAAAACATGATTTTCAAGAATAGGGCCTAAACAAGAGGAAACGTGGTTTTAAAGAATCGGAAGTAGTATTACATAGTTTCTATATATAATTACTACTAATTAACCTTATTTCTAGTCTTAATTTGGGAAGTTTAACCAAAAGTTAAATATCAGCCCCGATTGGCCTGAAGTAGGCCTTAATAAGAGCCAAATAGGACCCAAATTGGGGAAAACATGGTTTTCAAGAATTGGGAGTTGTATTACATAGTTTTATATATTAATAAAAATTAACCTTATTTATAGTCTTTATAGGGAAGTTTGATCAAAAATCAAATCTTTTAGCGTCGATTGACTTGAACTAGGCCTTATGAGAGCCAAATAGGGCTTAAATGGGGGTGACAACGTGGTTTTCAAGAGTCGGGAGTACTACTACATAGTTTCAATATACAATTACTACTAATTAACCTAGTTTCAAGTCTTAATAATAGGGAAGTTTGACCAAAAACCAATTTTTAAGTCTCGATTAGACTTAACTATGCCTTATAAGAGCTGAATAGGGTCCAAAACTAAAGAAAACAAGATTTTCAAGAGTCATAAGAAGTATTACATAGTTTTTATATACAAATCCAATAAATTAACCTTTTTTTAGTCTTAATTGAAAATTTGATCAAAAGCCAAAATTTCCGCCTTGATTGACTTGAATTAGGCCCTATAAGAGCCGAAAATAGGGGGAAGACATGGTTTTCAAGATCTGTGTGTAGTATTACATTATTTCTATATACGAATACTAATATTAAACTTTATTTCTGGTCTTAATTGGGAATTTTTACCAAAAGGCAAACTTTCTACCCCGATTGGTCTGAATTAGATCTTATAAGAGCCGATTGGGGCTAAATAGGGGAAAAACATGGTTTTCACGAGCCGGGAATAGTATTACATAGTTTCTATTTCTAATTTCTACTAATTAACTTTATTTCTAGTCTCAATTAGAAAGTATGACCAAAAGTCAAACCTTCAGCCCCGATTAGCATGTACTAGGCCGTATAAGAGCCGAACAGGGAAACGAGGGGAAAACATGGGGTTCAAGAGCCGTGAGTAGTATCACATAGTTTCTATATACAATTACTACTTATTAACCTTATTTCTAATCTTAATTGGAAAGTTTGGACAAAAGTCAAGATTTCAGCCTCGATTAGCCTGAACTAGACCTTATAAGAGTGGAATAGAATTATAAAAGTGGAATAGAGCCTAAACGGGGAGAAAATAAGATTTGAATAGTCGGTAGTAGTATTACATAGTTTCTATGTACAATTACTATTAATTAGCCTTATTTATACTCTAAATTATGAAGTTTGACTAAAATTTAAACTTTCAGTCTCTATTGGTCAGAACTCAGTCTTATAAAATTCGAATAGGGTCCAAATGATGTGAAAACGTGGTCTTCAAAGGCCTGAGTAGTATTACATAGTTTTTATATATAAATACTACTAATTAAACGTGTTTCTAATCTTAATTGAGAAGTTTAACTAAAAACCAAACTTTCATCCCTGATTGACCTAAACTAGGCCTTATAAGAGCCAAGTTAGGCTCAAACGGGCAGAAAATATTATTTTCAAGATCTGAGAGTAGTATTACATAGTTTCTATATGTAAATACTATTAATTAAACTTATTTATAATCTTAATTGGAAAGTTTGACCAAAAGTCAAACTTTCAGCCCGATTTGGCCTAACTAGGCCATATAAGAGCCGAATAGGAAACAAATATGGGGAAAATGTGGTTCTCAAGAGTTAGCAGTGGTATTACATTATTTCTAAACACAAATACTATCAATTAAATTTATTTGTAGTGTTAATTGGTAAGTTTAACCAAATGCCAAATTTCAGCCCTGATTGGCCAAAATTTGGCCTTATAGGAGCCGAATAGGGAACAAACATTGGGAAAAATTAGTTCTTAGGAGTCTCGAGCAGTATTACATATTTTATATGTACAATTACTTTCAATTAAATTTGTTTCTACTATTAATTGGAAAGTTTAACAAAAAGACAAACTTTCGCCCCTAATTGGCCTTAATTAGGCTTTATAAGAGCCGAGTAAGGCTTAAAGGGGAGAAAACGTGGTTCTCAAGAGCCGAGAGTATTATTATATAGTTTTTATATACAATTGCTACCAATTAACCTTGTTTCTAGCCTTAATTAGAAAGTTTAATTAAAAAGACAAGTTTTCATCCTGATTGGCCTGAATTAGGCCATATAAGAGCGCAATAGGATCCAAATGGGGAGAAAACGTGATTATCAAGATCCAGTTATGGTATTACACACTTTCTATGTACAAATTCTATCAATTAACCTTCTTTCTAGTCTTAATAGAGAAGATTGATCAAAAGTCAAACTATCAGCCCCAACTAGTTTGAACTGGGCCTTATAAGAGCCAAATAGTTCTAAACGGGGAGAAAATGTGGTTTTCGAGAGCCGTGAGTTTTATAAATAGTTTCTATGTATAAATAATCCCAATTCACCTTATTTTTAGTCTTAAATGGGAAGTTTGGTTATAATTCAAACTTTCAGCCCCGATTAGCTTGAAATAGGCCTTAAGAGCCAACTAGGGGCAAAACGGGGAGGAAACATGTTTCAAGAGCCGAGAATAGTATTACATAGTTTTCAAATACTGTTAATTAAACTTATTTCTAGTCTTAATTGGGAAGTTTGACCAAAAGTCAAACTTTCAACCTGAATGGGCCCAAACTATGCCTTATAAGAGCCAGTAAGGCCCAAACATGGGGAAAACGTGGTTCTCTAAATTCGGGAGTAATATTACATAATATTTACGTACAATTACTACCACTTAACCTTATTTCTAGTCATAATTGGTAAATTTAACTAAAAGTCAAACTTTCATCCACGATTGGCCTGAACTAGGAAGAAAACGTTGTTCTTAAGGGCATATAAGAGCCGAATAGGGCCCAAACAGGAATAAAACTTTGTTCTTAAGAGACAGGAGTGGTATTACATAGTTTCAAAATATAAATTTTATCAATTAACCTAATTTCTCGTAATAATTAGGAAGTTTAATTAAAATCAAACTTTCAGCCCTGATTGGTTTGAACTAAGTCATATAAGAGCCGAATAGGGCCCAAACGGGGAGAAAATGTGGTTCTTAAGACCCAGGAGTAGTATTACATAATTTCTATGTACAAATACTGCCAACTAATCTTATTTCTAGTCTTAATTTGAAAATTAACCAAAAGACAAACCTTCAGCCCCGATTAGGCTGATTTGGGCCTTATAAGAGCCGAATAAAGAATATACATAGGGAAAACCTGATTTTCAAGAGCTGAGAGTGGCATTACATAGTTTCTATGTACAATTACTACTAACTAAGCTTATTTTTAGTCGTAAATGAGAAGTTTGACAAAAGCCAAGCTTCAACCCTGATTGACTGAACTAGGCCTTATAAGAGCCGTGTAGGGCCCGAATAAGAATAAAACGTGGTTTTCAAGAGCCGGGAGCAGTATTATATAGTTTCTATGTACAGTTACTTCCAATTAACCTTATTTCTAGTGTCAATTGAAAAGTTTGACTAAAATTCAAACATTCATCCCTGATTGGGCTGAACTAAGCCATATAAAAGTCGAATAAGGCCCAAACAGGGAGAAAACATGGTTGTCAATAGCCATCAGTTGTATTACAGGTTTCTATATACAAATACTACCAATTAACCTTACTTCTAGTCTTAATTGGAAAGTTTGACTAAAGTCAAACTTTAGCCCCGATTGGCCAGAACTAGACCTTATAAGAGCCGAATAGGGCCTAAACTGGGAGAAAACGTGTTTTTCAAAAGCCTAGAGTGGTATTACATAGTTTCTATATAAAAAATAACTATCAATTAAGCTAATTTATAGTCTTAATTGAAAGATTTTCCAAAAAGCCAAACTTTCAGCGTCAATTAGCCTAAACTAGGCCTTATAAGAGCCGAATTAAGAATAAACATGGGAAAAACATGGTTCTCAAGAGCTGGGATTAGAATTACATAGCTTTTATGTTCAATTACTTCCAACTAACTTTGTTTCTTGCATTAATTGGGAAGTTTGACCAAAAGTCAAACGTTCAGTCTGATTGGCCTTCAGCCTTATTAGAGCCGAGTATAGATCAAATGGGAAGAAAAACTTGATTCTCAAGAGCCGAGAGTAGTATTAGATTATTTCTATGTATAATTACTACCAATTAAGTTTTTTTCAAGTCTTAATTGGGAAGTTTGACCAAAAGTCAAAGTTTCATCCCCGAATGGCCTGAACTAGGCCTGATAAAAGCAGAATAGGAAAAAACATGGGAAAAGTGTAGTTTTCAAGAACTGGGAGTAGTAACACATAGTTTTTATATACAATTACTATTTCAAACTTGTATCTAGTTTTAATTATGAAATTTGACCAAAAGCCGAACTTTCGGCCCTGATTGGCTTGAGCTATGTCTTATACGAGCCATTAGGGCCCAAAAAGGGAGAAAACGTGGTTCCTAAGAGCCGAGAGTAGTATTACACAGATTTTATGTATAATTACTTTCAATTAACCTTGTTTCTAGTCTTAATTATGAAGTTTGACCAAAAGTCAATCATTCATCCCCAATTGGCCTGAAATTGGCCATATAAGAGCCGAGTAGGGCCCAAACGGATAGAAAATATGGTTCTCAATATCCGAAAATGGTATTACATAGTTTCTATGTACAAATACTACCAATTAACAATATTTCTAATCTTAATTGGGAACTTTGACCAAAAGTAAAACTTTCAGCTCCGGTTGGTCTGAATTAGGCCTTATAAGAGCCGAATAAGGCCAAAACGGGGAGAAAACTTGGTTTTCAAGAGTCGTGAGTGGTATTACATCATTTCTATATAGAATTTATGACTAGTTAACCTTTTTCTAATCTTTATTGGAAAGTTTGACCAAAAATCAAGTCAAAATTTCTGCCCCGATTAGCGAGAATTAGGCCTTATTGTAGAATAGGGCCTAAATGAGGAGAAAACATGATTTCAAGAGTCAGGAGTGGAATTATATAGTTTTCATGTGCAAATATATAAATTAAACTTACTTTTAGTCTTAATTGAGAAATTTGATTAAAAGTAAAACTTTCAGCCCCGCTTGGCCTAAATCAGGCTTATAAGAGCCTTAGGGAACAAACATGGGGAAAACTTGGTTCTTAAGAGTTAAGAGTAGTATTACATAGTTACTATGGACAATTACTACCACTTAACCTCATTTCTATGGTCTTTATTAGGAAGTTTGACTAAAAGTGACTTTCAGTCCCGATTAGCCCGAGCTAGGCCTTATAAGAGCCGAATAGGTCGATAATAGGGAGAAAGTGTGTTTCTCAAGACCCAGGAGTTGTATTACATAGTTTATATACAAATACTATCAATTAAATTTATTTCTAGTCTTAATTGGAAAGTTTGACCAAAAGTCAAACTTTCATCCCCGAATGGCCTGAAGTAGGCCATATAAGAGCCAAATAGGGCCAAAACAGGGAGAAAACTTTATCCTCAAGAGCCAAGAGTGATGTTACATTATTTCTATGTACAAATAAAAATTAACCTTTTTTCCTTTCCTTAATTTGAAAGTTTGACCAAATGTCAAACTTTTAGCCCAGATTAGCCTAAACTATGCCTTGTAAGAGCTGAACAAGGAAAAAACAGAGGGAAATGTGGTTTCCAAGAGACGGGAGTAGTATTGCATAGTTTCTATGTAGAATTAATACGAATTAACTTTATTTCTAGTTCTTATTTGGGAGTTTGACCAAAAGTCAAACTTTCAGCCCAGATTGGCCTGAACTAGGCCTTATAAGAGGCGAATCGGGCCCAAATGGGAAGAAAACATGTTTTTCAACTACTGTGAATTGTTTACATAGTTTTTACATAATTACTACTAATTAACCTTGTTTCTAGTGTTAATTTGGGAAGTTTAACCTAAAAGTTAAAATTATCAGCCCCGAATAGCCTGAAGTAGGCCTTAATAAGAGCCAAATAAGACTCAAATTGGGGAAAACATGGGTTTTAAGAATTGGGACTTGTATTACATAGTTCTATATATAATTAATAAAAATTAACCTTATTTATTATCTTTATTAGGAAGTTTGATCAAAATCAGATCTTTTAGCCTCGATTGACTTGAACTAGGGCCTAAATGGGGTGACAATGTGGTTTTCCATGGACGGGAGTATTACTGTATAGTTTGAAGTACTACTAATTAACCTAGTTTCAAGTCTTAATAGGGAAGGCTGACCAAATACCAATCTTTCAGTCTCGATTAGACTTAACTATGTAGTTTTAGATAATAGGGAAGCCTTATAAGAGCTTAATAGGGTCCAAAAGTTAAGAAAACATGATTTTCAAGAGCCATAAGTAGCATTATGTAGTTTTTATATACAAATGCAATAAATTAACCTTTTTTTAGTCGTAATTAGAAATTGATCAAAAGTCAAAATTTCAGGCTTGATTGACTTTAACTAGGCCCTATAAGCGCCGACTAGAGCCCAAACAGGGGGAAGACATGATTTTCAAGATCTGTGAGTAGTATTACATTATTTTTATATACGATACTAATAATTAACTTTATTTCTGATCTTAATTGGGAATTTTTACCATAAGGCAAACTTTCTGCCCTGATTGGTCTGAATTAGATCTTATAAGAGCCGACTGGGGCCCAAACAGGGGGAAAACTTGATTTTCACGAGCCGGGATAGGATTACATAGTTTCTATTTTTAATTTTTACTAAGTAACTTTATTTCTAGTCTTAATTAGAAAGTTTGATCAAAAGTCAAACTTTCAGCCTCGATTAGCATGTACTAGGCCGTATAAGTGCCGAATAAAGAAACGAGGGGAAAACATGGGGTTCAAGAGCTGTGAGTAGTATTACATAGTTTCTATATACAATTACTACTTATCAACCTTGTTTCTAATCTTAATTGGAAAGTTTGGACAAAAGTCAAGCGTTCAGCTTCGATTAGCCAGAACTAGACCTTATGAGAGCGGAATAGAGCCCAAACGGAGAGAAAATAAGATTTTGAATAGGCAGTAGTACTATTACATAGTTTCTATGTGCAATTATTATTAATTAGCCTTATTTGTACTCTAAATTATGAAGTTTGACTAAAATTCAAACTTTCAGCCTCTATTGGTTAGAACTAGGTCTTCCTATAAAAGCCGAGTAGAGTCCAAATGATGTGAAAATATGGTCTTCAAGGGCCTGAGTAGTATTACATAGTTTTATATATAAATACTACTAATTAAACTTGTTTCTAATCTTAATTGAGAAATTTGACGAAAAACCAAATTTCAGCCCTGATTGCCTAAACTAGACCTTATAAGAGCCAAGTAGGGCTCAAACAGAGAGAAAATATTATTTTCAAGATCCGAGAGTAGTATTACATAGTTTTCTATATACAAATACTATTAATTAAACTTATTTCTAGTCTTAATTAGAAAGTTTGACCAAAAATCAAACTTTTAGCCCGATTTGGCCTAACTAGGCCTTATATATAAGAGCCGAATAGGGAACAAATATGGGAAAAATGTGGTTCTCAAGAGTCAGCAGTAGTATTACATTGTTTCAGAGCACAAATACTATCAATTAAATTATTTTTAGTCTTAATTGGGAAGTTTAACCAAAAGCCAAATTTCAGCCCAAATTGGCCTAAACTTGGCCATATAGGAGCCGAATAGGGAAAAAACATTGGGAGAAATTGGTTCTTAGGAGTCATGAGAAGTATTACATAGTTTAAAAAGTCAAACTTTCGCCCCTGATTGTCCTAAATTAGGCTTTATAAGAGCCGAGTAAAGCATAAAGTGAAAAACGTGGTTTTCAAGAGCCGAGAGTAATATTATATAGTTTTTATATACAATTACTACCAATTAACCTTATTTCTAGCTTTAATTAGAAAGTTTAATCAAGTTTTCATCCCTAATTGGCCTGAATTCCATATAAGAGCCCAATAGGACTCAAACGGGAAGAAAATATTGTTATCAAGATCCGGTTGTGGTATTACACTCTTTCTATGTACAAATACTATCAATTAACCTTCTTTCTAATCTTAATAGAGAAGATTGATCAAAAGTCAAACTTTCAGCCCTAACTAGTTTGAACTAGGCCTTATAATAGCCAAATAGGTTCTAAATGGGGAGAAAATGTGGTTCTCGAGAGCCGTGAGTCTTATTAAATAGTTTCTATGTATAAATAATACCAATTTACCTCGTTTTTTGTCTTAATTCGGAAGTTTGGTCACAATTCAAACTTTCAGCCCTGAATGGCCTGAAATAGGCCTTAAAAGAGCAAAATAGGGGCCTAAACGGGGAGGAAACAAGATTTTCAAGAGCCGAGAGTGGTATTACATAGTTTCTATGTACATACTATAAATTAAACTTATTTCTAGTCTTAATTGGGACGTTTGACCAAAAGCCAAACATTCAACCTTAATGGGCCTAAACTATGCCTTATAAGAGCGGAGTAAGGCCCAAACATGGGGAAAACGTTCTCATGATCCGGGAATAGTATTACATAATATTTATGTACAATTACTACCACTTAACCTTATTTCTAATCATAATTGGTATATTTAACTAAAAGTCAAACTTTCAACCACGATTGGTTTGAACTAGGAAGAAAAGTTCGTTCTTAAGAGATAGGAGTGGTATTACATAGTTTCAATATATAAATTCTATCAGTTAACATAATTTCTTATAATAATTAGGAAGTTTGATCAAAAATCAAACTTTCAACCCTTATTGGTTTGAACTAGGCCACATAAGAGCTGAATAGGGCCTAAACGGGGAGAAAACGATCTTCTTAAGGCCCGGGAGTGGTATTACATGATTCTATGTATAAATACTATCAAATAATCTTATTTCTAGTCTTAATTAGAAAGTTTGACCCAAAGACAAACTTTCAGCCCCGATTGGGCTGATTTGGGCCTTATGAGAGCCAATACAGAATAAATATGGGGAAAACGTGATTTTTAAGAGCTGAGAGTGGCATTACATAGTTTCTATGTACAATTACTACTAATTAAGCTTATTTTTAGTCTTAAATGAGAAGTTTGACTGAAAGTCAAGGTTCAACCCTGATTAACTGAACTAATAGGCCTTATAAGAGCCATGTAGGGCCTGAACAAGAATAAAACGTAATTTTCAAGAGCCGAGAGTAGTATTATATAGTTTCTATGTACAGTTACTTCCAATTAACCTTGTTTCTAGTGTCAATTGAGAAGTTTGACCAAAATTCAAACATTCATCCCTGATTGGCCTGAACTAAGCCATATAAGAGCCGAATAAGGCCAATCTAAGAGAAACAATGGTTGTCAATAGCCATGAGTTGTATTACATAGTTTCTATGTACAAATACTATCAATTAACCTTACTTCAAGTCTTAATTGGAAAGTTTGACCAAAGTCAAACTTTCAGCTCCGATTGGTCAGAACTAAGCCATATAAAAGCCGAATAGGGCCTAACTGGGAGAAAACATGATTTTCCAAAGCCGAGAGTGATATTACATAGTTTCTACGTATAATTACTGCCAATTAAGCTTTTTCTAGTCATAATTGGGAAATTTGACCAAAAGTCAAACTTTCAACCCCGATTGGCCTGAACTAGGCCTAATAAAAGCCGAATAGGGAAAAAAGATGGGGAAAGTGTGATTTTCAAGAACCGGAGTAGTAACACATAGTTTTTATGTACAATTACTGTTAATTAAACTTGTATCTAGTTTTAATTGTGAAATTTTGACCAAAAGCCAAACTTTCGGCCCTGATTGGCTTGATCTAAGCCTTATACGAGCCCATTATGGCCCAAAAAGGGAGAAAACGTGGTTCTTAAGAGCTGAGAGTAGTATTACACAGATTTTATGTATAATTACTTTCAATTAACCTTGTTTCTTGTCTTAATTATAAAGTTTGACCAAAAGTCAATTATTCATCCCCGATTGGCCTGAAATTGGCCATATAAGAGCCAAGTAGGGCCCAATCGGATAGAAAATATGGTTCTCAATAGCCAGAAATGGTATTACATAGTTTCTAATATCTTAATTGGGAAGTTTGACCAAAAGTCTAACTTTCACCCTGATTGGCCTGAATTAGGCCTTATAGGAATTATAGTTTTCATGTGCAAATATATAAATTAAACTTACTTTTAGTCTTAATTCATTAGTTTAATTAAAAGCAAAACTTTCAGCCCCGCTTGGCCTAAATCAGGCGTATAAGAGCCGAATAGGGAACAAACTTGGGGATAACTTGGTTCTTAAGAGTTAAGAGTAGTATTACATAGTTACTATGGACAATTACTACCACTTAACCTCATTTCCATGGTCTTTATTGGGAAGTTTCACTAAAAGTGACTTTCAGTCCCGATTAGCTTAAGCTAAGCCTTATAAGAGCCGAATAGGTTCACAACAGGGAGAAAGTATGTTTCTCAAGAGTAAGGAGTTGTATTACATAGTTTATGTGCAAATACTATCATTAAATTTATTTCTACTCTTAACTGGGAAGTTTGACTAAAAGTCAAACTTTCATCCCCGAATGGCCCGAAGTAGCCATATAGAGCCAAATAGGGCCAAAACCGGGAGAAAACTTTATTCTCAAGAGCCGAGAGTGGTATTACATTATTTCTATGTACAAATACAAATTAACCTTTTTCCTGTCCTTAACTGGAAAGTTTGATCAAAAGTCAAACTTTCAACCCAGATTAGCCTAAACTATGCCTTGTAAGAGCTGAACAAGGAAAAAAAGGGGAAAATGTGGTTTTTAAGAGACGGGAGTAGTATTGTATAGTTTCTATGTAGAATTACTATGAATTAACTTCATTCTAGTTGTTATTTGGGAGTTTGACCAAAAGTCAAACTTTCAGCCCATATTGGCCTGAACTAAGCCTTATAAGAGGCGAATCGAGCCTAAATGGGGAGAAAATATGTTTTTCAACTGCCGTGAGTAGTTTATATAGTTTTTTACATAAATTACTACTAATTTACCTTTGTTCTAGTCTTAATTTGGATATTTAACCAAAAGTCAAAATTTTAGCCCCGAGGCCTTATAAGGGCCGAAGAGGGCCTAAAAGGGTTAAAAATTTGTTTTCAAGAGCCGTGAGTGACATTTCATAGTTTCTATATACAAGTACTATTAATTCACCTTGTGTCAAGTCTTAATTAGGAAATTTGACCAAAAATCAAACTTTCAACCCCATTGGCCTGAACTAAGCCTCATAATAACCGAACGGCGTCTAAATGGGGAGAAAATATACTTTTCAAGAGTATTATTACATAGTTTTTAAGTAAATTACTACTAATTAACCCTATTTCTTCGGATATTTGATCAAAAGTCAACTCCCATCCTCGATTGGCCTGAACTAGGGCTTAATTAAACAAGAGAAAAATGGTTTTCAAGAATAGGGCCTAAACAAGGGAAAACGTGGTTATAAAAAACTAGAAGTAGTATTACATAATTTCTATATATAATTACTACTAATTAACCTTGTTTCTAGTCTTAATTTGGGAAGTTTAACCAAAAGTTAAATATCAGCCCTGATTGGCCTGAAGTAGGCCTTAATAAGAGCCAAATAGGACCCAAATTGGGGAAAACATGGTTTTCAAGAATTGGGAGTTGTATTACATAGTTTTATATATAATTAATAAAAATTAACCTTATTTATAGTCTTTATTGGGAAATTTGATCAAAAATCAAATCCTTTAGCCTCGATTGACTTGAACTAGGCCTTCTAAGAACCTAATAATAGGGCTTAAATGGGGTGACAACATGGTTTTCAAGAGTCGGGAGTATTGCTACATAGTTTCAATATACAATTACTACTAATTAACCTAGTTTCAAGTCATAATAATAGGGAAGTTTGACCAAAAACCAATTTTTCAGTCTCGATTAGCTAACTAAACTATACTATGCCTTATAAGAGCTGAATAGGGTCCAAAATAAAGAAAACATGATTTTTAAGAGCCATAAGTAGTATTACGTAGTTTTTA
>JAVJIF010021639.1:0-68572 GCA_038442645.1 Agave tequilana
ATCGGCAAAGAGAAGATGAATGATGTTGTCTTCTCCTCTCTTCAGAGGTTGTAGTCTTCCTGATAAGATAGCTAAATGCTTCCAATTGACTAGAACTCCATCACCAGTACAAATAAATATGGACGGGATATCCCTGTCTGACTCCTTTGTTATTAGAGAACCTGATGGTGAGCTATAGAAAATAAGGACTCTACATGCAAGCTCTGATCCAGCTCATCCATTTACTACTAAATCTCATACAATGCATTAAATAGTAAATGAATTCTCCGTTCACATTATCAAAAGCCTTCTGCAAGTCTACTTTAATGCATAATCTGCTACCCATAGGGTTGTAGAAGTTTCTCACCAATTCATTAGCTAATAGAGTAGCATCAGATATGAATCTCCCTTGTAAAAATGCACTCTGTGTTGCGCGCGCTTTGACAACAACTAATGAGAAACCCCAACCAATAGAGAGAGATGCATCAGAGAAATACCCAAAAGACAAACAAATAATAAGAAAGAAGCAAAACACAATATTTAACTAGGTTCGGCAATTTACCTACGTCCTAAGGGCAAGGGGAGAGAGATCTTATTGATTCAATGATCAATTATAAGTTTTTTAGAGATACAATTCATGAGAGCTCTACCCCTTTAATTATAACCAGAGAGTCCTAGAGTTTTAGGAAACTACAATTGAATTCGACTCCTTTTCAGAAACGAAGTCCGGATCCCTACGGGAGAAGTAGATTTGCCTATCGGTCGACTGAGCCGGTCGACCGAAGGACTCCTCCTTTGGCCGACCGGTCAGTCAAACTCTGCCACAGAAATCTCATGTATGCCAGTCGGTCGACTGAGCTGGTGTCGTGCATGTTATGCATCCTGGTTGACCGGGCGGTCGGTCGGCCTCTATTTTGGCCTGCAAATGGACTGCATTTTCGCTCCTTTGAATTCCGATCTCTGCACTATTTCTTCCGATGAGTTAAAAAATTTTACCATCAAGTTTTTATTTCCTCTCCCCCTATAATTTTTCACCTCGGTGAAAATTTCTCAAACCTGACCCGAACATAACGAAGTACATGTCGACTCAAACAGGGTTCCACCTATATGACCGCCTACGTACCTTGCCCAAGGATCAAGCCATCCGTAGTTCCTCCAAACAAGCTCCACCTTGCTCTAGCAACTGGATGGATATAGAACAACTCTTTACAATGTATAAATTTCACTCCTGAAGTCACCTTGGTAAGAGTATCCGCGGAATCTCCTTTTTGTGAACTTTTTGTAGCTCAGTGTCAGCTTCATTGAGAATCTCTCGAACAAAGTAGAACCTGACGTCAGTGTGTTTCGTCCTACATGATACACCTGGTTCTTTGCCAAATTGATAGCACTCATACTATCACAGTTGATCTTCGACAGATCCTGATTAATCCCCAAGTCATTGAGCAACCCTTAAAGCCATATTGTCTACTTCATAGCCATCGTCATGGTCATGTACTCGGCCTCTATAGTAGACAATGCAACGGTAGACTGTAGAATAGAGTGCCAATTTACCGGTACTTGAACAATATGAACATATCCCGTTGTAGACCAGCGTTTTTCGAGGTCTTTTACATAGTCGGAATCACATATCTGACACACTTCTGCTTACCTGCAGAATCATCCTCAAATACTAATCCAACGTCTATCGTACCCTTGATATACTGTAAAACCCACTTTACTGCCTCCCAATGACCCCTCCTGGGATCATGCATGTATCTGCTAATCATCAAGACAGGTTATGACAAATTAGGTCTTATACACACCATTACATACATTAAGCTACCAACTGCGCTAGCATACAGCACGCGAGTAATGTATTCACGTTCTTTAAAAGTAGTAGGAGACATAGTGACTTTTAATTTGAAATGAGGAGCCAATGGTGTACTTACAGAGTTCGAATCACCGTTGATGTTGAACCTCTAAAGTACCTTCTTCAAATACTCCTTTTATGTCAAGCTAACCTTGTCACTCTTTCGGTCTCGCTCAATCTCCATGCCTAGCACATTCTTCGCTTCACCAAGATCCTTCATCTCGAACTTGAAAGACAAGTCTTTCTTCAATTTATCTATTACGGATCTATTCTTAGAAGCGATGAGCATATCATTTACATACAACAGTAGACAGAAATACTCTCTACTCGGTAGCTTATTGTAATACACACATGGATTATAATGGCTATATGTGTACCTTTACCTCTTATGAAGCTATCAAAATGCTTGTATCACTACCTACGAGACTACTTCAATCCATACAGTGATTTCTTCAGCTTGCATATCACATTCTCCTTTCCTGTAGGTTTGAACCCCATCGGCTGAGATATATAGATCTCCTTTTCAAGATCGCCATGGAGAAAGGCGGTCTTTACATTAAGCTGGTCAAGTTCTAAGTCATATTTAGTGCCAACAAAATTTGAATCGACGAGTGCTTCACAACAGGTAAGAATACCTCGCTGTAGTCAATGTCTTCTCGCTGTGCGTAGCCTTTAACTACCAATCTAGCTTTATAGCGTATAGTATCATCCTTGAAAGATCCATGTTTCTTTGCATACACTCACTTACAGCCAATTACATTCTTTCCCTTGGGCAACTCTGTCAGTTCCAAGTGTCATTCTTGTAAAAAGAACTCATTTCTTCTACCATGACATTCTTTCACATCTTGGACTCTGACTGATTTCAGCTTTTCTATATGTAGACGGGATCGCCTCTTCAACGATCAGGAGAGCACAAGTCATAACCATATCTATAGTGAGCCAACTGGGCTTACGTAGATTTCTTTGGTTCTTTCAACTGCAATATATTCATAAACGTCACCCATAACCTGTCCTTGATCCTCATCATCATCAATATCTTGTTCGGCTACATGATCACTATCTTATGTCAACGTGGGTGTGATCTCCATGACATTGATATTTCTAGAGACGGTGAAGTAACATCACTCTTCACCTGCTGCGATACCCCTTTGGTCTTCTCAATCTCCACCTGTTGAAAGATTGTAGGCTTTAGCATTGAAGCCTCATCAAATGTGACATCTCTACTGAGGACAAACTTCTTATCCTTAGAATCTTAAATCTTGTAGGCTTTTACTCCTTTCTTAAATTCTTCGAACACACATTTCTTCGCTCTTGTGTGTAACTTGTCTTTCTTAACTTGATAGTAGGGTGGACATCCAAATATCCTTAGAGAATTATAATCCTAAGTAGCTTTCCTGACCAAACTTCTAGTGGAGTTTTACCTCCTATCACAGACGAAGGTAACCTGTAACGAGATAGTAAGCATATGCCAAAGCCTCAGCTTAAAATTTTTTGGTAATCTAGTGTTAGATAACATACATCGGACCTTCTCTAGCAAAGTCATGTTCATCCTTTCGCTATCCCGTTTTGTTGCGGTATTTTTCTTACTGTGAAGTGCCTTACTATGCCCTCATTATGACATAGCTTTAGGAAAGGATCACTCTTATACTCATTTTTGTTATATAACTAGAGTATCTTGATTTTCCTTCCCGTATTTCTCTCCATATTCTTCTTTCACTCTACAAACAATTTTAGGACTTCCCATTTATGCTTCATCGTATATACCTAACATCATCTAAAATAATCATATATAAAAGTCACAAAGTAGCGGTTAATTCCAATTGATGTTGTCTTGGTAGGTCTTCAAACATCATTGTGAACATAATCCAGAATCTCCTCGGTGTAGTGAGTTAATGTGCCAAAATTTCACCTTGGTCTTCTTTTCGATAACACAATGTTCACAAAACTCCAATTTGCAGGTTCTGGCACCTTTTAACAGACCTTACTTTGCAAGAACATGCAAGACTTTTCACCTGTATGTCTGAGCCTCATATATCATAGCCTGATTGAATCATCATCTGAATCTGTAGAAGTCGCCACTTGATTGTAACTGTACTACTCTTCAATTAGTAAAGATTATTTCGACGAACACCCTTCAACACCACTATTGAGCCTTTGGTCATCTTAAGAACGCCATCTCTTATAGATACCCCAAGACCTAATGTTTTCAAAGCACCAACTGAGATAAGATTCCTTTTAAGTTGAGGTACATACCTCACTTTCTTCAGTTCATACACCATCCCATTAAACTCTTGATCTGGACTGTACCTATTCCTTCCATATTGCATGGGCGATCATCACCCATGATAATAGAATATCCATCTAGCTTCTTAAAGCTAGAAAACTAATCCCTGTTTTGGCATACATGATAGGTAGTTTTAGTATTTAAATCCACTTAGAGTCTCCTGAGTAACCAACAATAGAAGTAGTAACAGAAAAAGAGAATACCAATTAGTTTGAGTCCAATTCACCTGCCTGTGAAGTACTGGCGTGAGTACTGACCACCTGTTCAAGATTTGCTCCAGTCTTCGATTCCTTCTTCTTACCTTCAGTATTTGGACAATCAATTTTTCAGTACTCTAACTCTTTACAAAAGGCGCACTAGTTCTTCTTCAGATATCTGAAATCTTGCCTGGACTTTGTCTCCCATGATCACCTTTGCCGTTCTGATTAGAATTCCTATCTCTTATCGTCAATGCCTCTGTTGATGTACCCTCAGAAGAAGAAAGCTTGTCCTGCCTCTTTACTTCATAATTTACAAGAGCAGCTGACACATCCCTGTAGTTAAGTGTTTGTTTGTCATTGATCAAAGTTAGGATAAAGGTCTCATACTCTTCGTCAGGAAGAGATTCAGTAGAATCACTACCTATCCTCTTCATCGATCTTCACATCCACATTAGCTAAGTCTGTAAGAAGTTTGGTGTAGTTATTTAAATGTTCATCAATAGAGAGTCCTCTCTTCATTTGGAAGCGATAAAGTCTCTCTTTAATTGTAAGCGCGACTCGATATTCTTTGTCAGATATTTCTTCTCCAGGATCTCCCACAACTGTCTTGCAAATATTTTAAGTAACACAGATACTTGATGTCCTATGTCAAACAAGATCATATCAAATCACACGCTGTTCAATTCAGCCTCAGGCTTTTTCTCCAACCGCAGAGTGTCTTCAAGGTTTGATGCCATTAATGTATCCATCACCTCACATCTTCAGATCCCAAAGTTATTTTTTCCATCAACTTCGCCACATCAATCTTCAATAGATATGGATTCATGAATTTCACTGTAGATGTACTACCTTTAGCTATCTTCTTAATAGGCTCCTCAAAATAATGCGGAAAGCAAATGGAGTTAGATTAAAAAACTAGATAAAATAGAGTTTTTACCTCAAAGTGAAGCCCTAAAAGAGTTTCAAAACACAATCTACTCCACCAAATTTGATTCTTTGAGCAATCCAAATATTGTTATGAGATCAATACATGATCCCACAAACAGTCTCAACGTTGCTCCGAGATCGACACACGATGTCTGCCAAACATCTACTAATGCTCTTAGAATAGACACATGATCCCACGAAAAACCTAGAATGCTCTGATACTACTTGTTGCGCGTGCCTTGAGAACAACCAATGAGAAACCCCAACCAACAGAGAGAGATGCACTAGAGAAATACCAAAAGACAAGAACAAATAAAAAAGATAGAAAGCAAACACAATATTTAACGAGGTTCGATAATTTGCCTACGTCCTCGGGGCAAGGGAGAGAGAGATCTTATTGATTCAATGATCAATTATAAGTTTTTCAGAGATACAATTCATGAGAGTTCTACCCCTTTGTTTATAACCAGAGAGTCCTAGAGTTTTAGAAAACCACAATTGGATTCGACTCTTTATCAGAAACGAAGTCTGAATCCCAATAGGATAAGCAAATTCGCCTGAGCCGGTCGACCAACTCCTTCCTTCAGTCAACCGGTCGGTCGACCGCTACCAACAGAAACCTCATGTATGCCAGTCGGTCGACTACTCCGGCCGATCGAGCTGGTACCGTGCGCGTTGTGCATGCCAGTCGACCGACCTCTGTTCTGGATTGCAAATGAACTGCGTTCTCGCTCCTTTGAACTCTGATCTCTGCACTATTTCTTCCGATGAGTTAAAAAACTCTACCATTAAGTTTTTATCTCCTCTCTCCCTACACTCTGGTTATCTGAGATAAGATCATTGATTACCGCCTTTAGTCTATTTGAGAGCTCCTTAGAGATAATTTTATAAATGACATTGCAACAAGATTTGGGCCTGTATTCTGCTAAAGAGGAGGCTAAAGATGATTTTGGCACCAAAGTGACAAAAGTATGATTAATAGACTTCAGCAACTTGCCTGAAGCAAAGAAGGATTAAATTGCTTTTGTAACATCAGTCCCAATCACTCTCCAATTTTTTGAGAGAATAGAGCATTATACCCATCAGGACCTGGAGCTTTATCTTGATGCATGTCTGATACAGCCTGGTGTATCTCCTTAGCACTTCATATCCGTCTAGCCAAGCAGCAACATCAGGTGTTAACCTTTTCTTTGCTACTAGTTTTGGAAAGACATTCCAATAACCAGTGTGATTGAACAGATTTTTGTAGAATTCAGCTGCCATTTCTCTGAGAGTAGGCAGATTGGAGATGTGAGTACCAGTATCGGAGATAAGGCTAGAGATATGCTTCTTTGCAGTCTTTACCTTGCACCACCGAATGAAAAAATTTTAAATTTTTTTCAGCAAGGTGAAGCCATGCCTCCCTACTTTTCTGCCTAGGCATATCTTCTTCAAGGCTTAACCAAAAAGAGAGCTCAGCCTGTAACTTATTCTCCTCTTTAGCCAGATCAAAAGTCAATGGTTGAGATTGCAAAGCTTCATAAACTTTGGCTAACTCCTTCCTAATGTGCATTACATTTTCTGAAGGAGAGGATTTTCCGTCCTTGCACCATTGCTTGAGAGAGAGTTTCAGAAATCTCAGCTTCATAACAACCCTGTACATTGGAGTACCATCTAAATTTATAGCCCATGCCTCATTCAGGACATCATCAAATCCTGCACACTGCAACCAATAGCTAAAAGAATTTAAATGGCTTAGGACCAGTATTGGACTAACAGATTAGATGAATTAGCATTGGTGCATGATCACTGGTTGATTGAGATTGATATCCATAATATGAAGCTGGTAAAAGATCAAGCCAACTCTAATTGCATAAGGATCTATCTAGCCTTCCTGTGATTCTTTTTCCTATGCTATTCTTATTGTTCCAGCTCCACAAACCACCATAGCTTTTAAGATCAGAGAGGTTACAGTAGGAAATGCAGTCATTGAATGGACGTAGTTGAGTGAAACTAAGCCCCCCACCCCACCAAAAAAAAAAAAAAAAAAAAAAAACATCTTCTCATCTGAGTATCGTGCAGTGTTGAAATCTCCTGAGACTAACCAAGGAGAACTCTGAACATGAGCAGCAATAGTGGATAACTCCTACCAAAGTATCTCTCCTCTTGCCTGGATTTTTTCACCATATACTATGGTAAGAAATCCTTTTATACCCCCTTTATTAGATATACGTAGTCATTTGTTGAGGACTTTTTGAAAGTATAACACAGTCCCAAACTCTTGGATCCCAAGCTGCCCAAATCCTTCCTGCATCACGAATATCAAAATTGTGGCAAGATTTCCATCCCAAATTACACACATTTAGACAATCTGTTAGCATTCTTCGGATCCACTTTTGTTTCTACAAAACCTACCAATGAAGGATTGTATTTAGTAATATGGTCTCTAACATCCTTCCTCCTGCCTTTGTCATTCAAGCCCCTCACATTCCAGTAAAGACATTTAAGCATCTTGAGAAGCCCCTGTAGCACTCCTGTTATCTCTCCTTTGGGCAAGAGAGACACCCTTAGGTTTGACAGGATTTGGGGCCCTAACCTGTTGCTCCAACTTTTCCCATTCTGGATTAACAACTGCAGATGGAGAAGAAGCTATGTCATATTTCCTTTGGTTTCCATGCTGAGGGACTGCCAGTTCCCATTGGCAGATTATGATGATCACTGTCAGCCTGCATCTTACTGACATAAGAAACTGGGTTTGAAACCTCTGTCCGAGAATTAGTATTTGCTGACCCTTGTTTCACATCATCTGGGATCTCAGAAGTCCCCTTATCACACTCTGTATTAGAATTTCTGGCAATGTGTGAGACTGGAGGTATGACATGTTCAGTAAGAGAAACTGGTACTGTTGGTGCGGGTGTGTGCACTTTTTGTTCCATTAGGACAGTAGTAGCATCTGAGACTTCATTGGATTTCTTGACAATATTATCAGTTGCTAAAGCTTCCCTTTCTGAATCAGAGTCAGTGTCAACATTCTCCACAACCCCTTCAGCAACTTGCTGATCACTAGAACCTGGGGAATAGAATTTGAAGCAGATTGAATTTCAGATTCTGGTTAGGCAGGCTGAGCATTGGGAGCACCAGTTTCAGGTTGCACAGGATGAGTAGTGGCCATCCATATTGGCTTAGTTGGACATTGAGAGTTAAGATGCCCAAAAGAAGTAAATTGGTACAAACAGGAGTATCTATTCATAAACAACCTCAATTTCAATTTCCTCCCCTCATCCTCCACTTGCAAAGTGATTGATTTAGGCAATGGTTTTGCAGATACTTCAATAAAACAACTTGCATATGATCATCTCTCTGCATTTGCAGTAGCCTTGTCCATATGAAGAGGAGTACCCACAATAATAGCAATACGACTGATTACATCCTTTGATCATAACTTCAAATGTAATGATGGGAACTGCACGCATATGGGTACTGAGAAAAAGATCTCTATCAAGACCTGTATGTTCAGTCCACTTTTTCAAAACTATCAACCTTCCATCAAAAAGCCAAGGTCCCATTTGCAGAACCCTATTGCACTCTTGTGCATCTTGCTGCGAGCGCGGTGTAACAACCAATGAGAATGCCCAATCAACAGAGAGAGATGCAATAGAGAAGTACCTAAAAGACAAGAACAATAAACAAGGGAGAAAGCCAAACACAATATTTAACGAGGTTCGGCAATTTGTCTACGTCCTCGGGGCAAGGGAGATAGAGATTTTATTGATTCAACAATTATTTACAGGTTACAATCTATGGGGCTCTACCCCTTTATTTATAACCATAGAATCCCAGAGTTTTAGAAAACCACAATTAGATTCGACTCCCTTTCAGAAACGAATGTAAAGCAGTCTATCACTGCTTCATCCACGATGGAGGCTGAGTTCATAGCTTGTTTTGAAGTCTCGAATCATGCATTATGGTTAAGGAATTTTATCTCAGCACTTGGTGTAGTTGACTCTATTGCCAAGCCGCTGAAGATATATTGTGATAATACAGCAGCCGTTTTCTTCTCTAAGAATGGTAAGTACTCTAATGGTTCTAGACACATAGAACTGAAGTACATGGTGGTTAGAGAAAGAGTTGAGAAACAGAAAATATCAATTGAAAGTATAAGTACCACTTTAATAGTTGCTGATCCAATGACAAAGGGATTGCCTCCAAAGACATTTAAGGAACATGTTGTTAGAATGGGTCTTTTGAGCAATCTGTAAATGTATGTTTTTGGTACTTATGTAATTGACATTATTGCGCAATAAAAATTTGTTTCTGTGTTTCCTATTATCCAATTATGTGTACACATGTTATGTATGGATGTTTGTTAAACAGGAAATGTCTTTACAAGACAATTATAAGGGTCATTTTAGTTATGGACTCAATTAGTAAGGGTTATCAATGTTGTGGTACAAAGAAGGGAGTATGACGTGGATGTTGTATAACCGCTATGACTCGCATTGATGGTCCAAGCTAATTGCAGTATTACAGTATTTCATATTTGGGCTTATCAGTTGTTGTTGTTTTTAAAATTCGTGATCACGTGTCAAAGTTTTTCAGTATGGAATCCAATGGAGTCAAAATGTTTTTAAAATGAGTCTTTTCTTTTATTTATTTTGTAAAGTCTTAACCTAATCGGTTAATGGTCCAAGTGGGAGAATGTTAATCTCACATTAAGGTGGACCAATAACCTTGGTTAATTAATTGGATTCCTAATTAAAGTTAACTGATATTAAAGATGCCCATATTAAAGTAACATTTATATATAAGTTAATAATAACCTGAGGTATAAAGGAACCATGATGGGTGGTTTTATCTCAGGGTTATTTTAGTAAATGTTGGACCCCCTTCTCTCCTCCTGAAAAGAATATAACCTAGGCTCATTGTTTTATGAGTATGAAATTGAATCCATCATAATTGCAAGGTTGTGAAAGGAAAAGGAGACAGAGAGAAGAAGGGTCTGCATTAGGGTTTCTTGCAGGATTAAAGAGAAAGATCAGATCTTCATCCATCAACCTTCTTCTTCCATCCTTCAATGGCTGCAGGTATGGATTTATGTGCATTGTTTTAATTATATGATCTATCTTGAGATGTTTTGATTCTAGATCCATGGCTAGTTTTAATCCGCATTATAGTTTCAAATTCCTTACATTTGGTATCAGAGCCTTGTTTTAGAATCAATACATCTTGGATTATGGATTATGGAAAATTAGGGTTTTTGATTAACAGTTCATAAAAATCAAATTTTTGATCTTTTAATTGTAGAATTTTAAGAGGATTCATTAACCCTAATGTTCTGTTCAATCTCCTCTAATTGTACAATTATTTGGGATCAAATTTCATGAATTAATTAACCCTAATTTTACCCTAATTAAGTATTTCCGCCGGCAATCTGGAACTACCCGCGATAACAGTTTTGTCAACTATTAGTCGACTAGCCCGAAACACTAGTCGACTAACTATTTTTCCAGAAACTTAAGAACTCTCTGTTTCGGTATAGGAGTCGACTAATTATGTTGAGTAGTCGACTAATAAAAGGTATAGTCGACTTGATATTTTGTGTAGTCGACTAATAAAGTTATAGTCGACTAATCAATTTTCCTAAGTCGACTAATAATTTAACCGAGAGTTGCCTTCCTTCAGGAGTCGACTAATAAAATTTTGTAGTCGACTAATAAAACTTATAGTCGACTAATAAAAGGGTATAGTCGACTAACTTTTCTTGCCCTAGTCGACTAGACCTAAATGTATAGTCGACTTGACTTGACCCAAGTCGACTAGTCCTTCTTAGTAGTCGACTAATGATTGATGTTGGTCAAGTAATAGAATTGGAGTATTATAGTGTTACTCAAATAAAAGATTAGAGAATATTATTGGTTAGTTTTGTATTCATAAGGCTTATTGATTTAGTAGTTGCCAAAGTGACCTAGGTTAGTAAACCTTATGAATATACAACTACATAAAAGACTTGTCAATGTAAGTGACATTAAAGACAATAATACTCTCGATGGCGGTTCTAGTTAGGAGATTGGGACTAGCCCAAAGGATAGTCTCTTTCAAATAATTAAGAACCGGGGTAGGGTAGTGTAATTTATGCAACTTAGTGGTGTAGAATTGGATACCCAAAGGTAACATGACTTACTGTCTAAGTAGTATAAATTATATTAGACCTACATAGGTGATAAAAGAGTCTCACCTAAAGAGTAAACACTAGATATGCTTAGGTTTCGCCCAAAGGAGAAATCAAAGTGATATCAATAGTTCATCTTAATTAAATTTAAAATTTTGTATTGATTCGAGGCATTAATGTGAGCATGTCCTATTATGTTTCAGTGAACGTTCCCACTTCCCTTCACACTCATGCGACTAGCATTCCAGCCCTGGATGGTACAAACTTCTCTGAGTGGTTTGAGCATGTACAGTTTACACTGGGTGTTCTGGACCTAGACATGGCTCTTTTAGTAGAGAAACCTGATGAAGTGACTGCTGAAAGTACTGCAGAATAGGCTAGCCATGCCAAAGCTTGGGAAAGGTCGAATAGACTCAGTCTCATGTTCATCAAGATGACCATTGCCAATAACATCAAGACTTCACTCCCACATACTACTAAGGCATCTGAACTTTTAACTGCTGTTAAAGACCGATTTAAGTCTGCAGATAAGTCATTAGCTGGCACCCTTAGGGCTGAACTTACCACCATGAAATATGATGGTAGTAGAGGAGTTCAAAAACACATTCTAAATATGACTGATAAGGCTGCGAAGTTAGGATCACTGGGAATGAAAGTGGATGAATCCTTCTTAGTACAGTTCATCCTCAACTCACTTCCCTCTCAGTTTGGGCCATTCAAGATCCACTATAATACTCATAAGGATAAGTGGAATCTGAATGAGCTGACTGGTATGTGTGTACAAGAGGAAGTGAGACTGAGGCAAGAAGGGCAGCACTCAGTATTGGCAGTAACACAAGGAGGTATCCATAAGAAAGGTAAATATGGAAGAGGTAAGAGGTTTCCATCAAAGAAAGGAAATGACCATGGGGAAAGTAGCCAAGGTCATAGAAAGGTTTTCACTGTCAAATGCTACTTCTGTGGCAGAAAAGGACATGTGAAGAAGGACTGCAACAAGAGGAAGGCTTGGTTCGAAAAGAAGGGTATGAATCTTTCTTTTGTATGTTATGAATCAAATCTTGCTGAAGTACCTTCTAATACTTGGTGGATTGACTCTGGAGCCACAACTCACATAACTAATTCAATGCAGGGATTCCTTACAACCCAGAAACCGAAGGAAAGTGAGAGATTCGTCTTTATGGGGAACTGTCTCAAAGTGGAGGTCGAGGCTGTTGGTACTTACCGACTGATCTTAGAGACGGGACATCAGATGGATCTTGAGGATACTTTTTATGTACCTTCGATTTCTAGGAACTTAATGTCATTATCCAAATTAGATGTTTTTGGATATTCTGTTTTATTCAGTTGTGGAAAACTCAGTTTAATGTTTAATTCAATGTCGATTGGACATGGAATTTTATGTGATGGTTTATATAAAATTTCATTGAATGATGAGTTTGCACAATCTCTATTATCTCTGCATTCAAATGTTGGTATTAAACGTGGCTTAATTAATGAAAATTCCTCTATCTTGTGGCATAGACGACTGGGGCATATCTCCAGGGATAGAATAGTACGATTAGTGAAGAATGGGATTTTGGATAACCTAGACTTCACTGATTTTGATGTGTGTGTAAATTGCATAAAAGGAAAGCAAACTAAACACACTAAGAAAGGTGCCACAAGAAGTAAAGAACTCCTTGAAATAATTCATACAGATATTTGCGGACCACTCTCCATTCCATGTTTTACGGGAGAGAGATATTTCATTACCTTTATAGATGATCTGTCACGTTATGGTTATGTGTATCTAATTAATGAAAAGTCTCAGGCTGTTGACATCCTTGAGGTGTTCATTACAGAAGTCGAGAGACAATTAGATAGAAAGGTTAAAATCATAAGATCAGATCGAGGTGGTGAATTTTATGGTAGATATGATGAGTCAGGACAAAATCCTGGCCTATTTGCCAAATTTCTAGAAAAGCATGGTATTTGTGCTCAATACACAATGCCAGGTACGCCTCAGCAGAATGGAGTTGCTGAAAGGCGAAACCGGACACTTATGGATATGGTTAGGAGCATGATGAGCTTCTCTAATGTACCCAATTCATTGTGAAATGAAGCCTTAAAGACTGCTATGTATATCTTGAACAGGGTTCCTAGTAAGGCAGTCCCAACAACTCCTTTTGAGTTGTGGACTGGTAGGAAACCTAGTTTAAGACATTTACATGTTTGGGGTTGTCCAGCAGAGGCTAGAATATATAATCCACAAGAAAAGAAATTAGACTCAAGGACAATATCTGGGTATTTCATTGGTTATCCAGATAAATCTAAGGGGTACAAATTTTATTGTCCTAACCATAATATAAGAATAGTTGAAACTGGTAATGTCAGATTCCTTGAGAATGGCGAAATTAGTGGGAGTGATGAACCAAGAAAGGTAGATCTTGAGGAAGTAAGGGTAAATATCCCAATACCCTTTCCTTCAAGAGAAATTGTTGTCCCTCGACTTGATCATCAAGCTGAGATACCAGAACAACATAATGATGTTGGTTCACCACTCCATGAGGATATTGCCATTGAAAATATTGTAGAACCACCACAACCGGCAGCTTTGAGAAGATCTCAAAGGGAAAGAAGATCTGCCATTTCAGATGATTATGTGGTGTATCTATAGGAATCTGATTATGATATTGGGATAAATAAAGATCCAGTTTCATTTTCACAAGCCATAGAATGCAATGATTCTAGTAAATGGGTTGATGCTATGAATGAAGAGTTGAAATCTATGGACCAAAATAAAGTCTGGGATCTCGTCGAATTGCCTAATAACTGTAAGAAAGTCGGGTGTAAATGGGTCTTTAAGACCAAGTGCGACTCTGAAGGCAATATCGAACGATATAAGGCCAGACTTGTGGCTAAAGGTTTCACTCAGAAAGAAGGCATTGACTATAGAGAAACCTTCTCTCCAGTATCAAAGAAGGATTCTCTTAGAATCATTATGGCCCTTGTAGCTCATTATGATTTGGAGTTACATCAAATGGATGTGAAAACTGCTTTTCTGAATGGAGATTTGGATGAGGAAATTTACATGGAGCAACCTGAAGGGTTCGCAAAGGAAGGAAAAGAACACTTGGCTTGCAAATTAAAGAAATCCATATACGGACTTAAACAAGCTTCCAGACAATGGTATATAAAGTTTAATGATACCATTACCTCTTTTGGATTTACAGAAAACACCGTTGATCAGTGTATATATCTAAAGATCAGTGGGACAAAGTTTATTTTTCTGGTTCTGTATGTGGATGATATCTTGTTAGCCAGTAGTGATAATGGTTTGCTGTATGAAACTAAAAGCTATCTTACCAAGAACTTTCAGATGGTTGATATGGGTGAGGCAACTTATGTTATTGGCATAGAGATCTTCAGGGATAGATCTCGAGGATTGCTAGGATTGTCTCAGAAAGGTTATATCAATCGAGTCTTGGAAAGATTTCATATGGAAATGTGTTCAACCAGTCCTGCACCCATCATGAGGGTGACAAATTAAGTGGGATCCAGTGTCCTAGAAATGACTTAGAAAAGGGTCAAATGCAGAAAGTTCCTTATGCGTCAGCAGTTGGGAGCTTGATGTATGCACACACTTGTACCAGGCCAGATATCAGTTATGCTGTTGGGATATTGGGAAGATACCAGAGCAATCCAGGAATGGAGCACTGGAAATTAGCTAAGAAGGTAATGCGGTATCTTCAGGGAACGAAGGACCTAATGCTCACATATAGGAGATCTGATCAGTTGGTAGTGATCGGCTATTCGGACTCAGATTTTGCTGGTTGCCCAGATAGCAGGAAGTCTACCTCAGGCTTTATTTTCTTGCTAGCAGGTGGGGCAATCTCGTGGAAGAGTGTAAAGCAGTCTATCACTGCTTCATCCACGATGGAGGCTGAGTTCATAGCTTGTTTTGAAGCCTCGAATCATGCATTATGGTTAAGGAATTTTATCTCAGCACTTGGTGTAGTTGACTCTATTGTCAAGCCGCTGAAGATATATTGTGATAATACAGCAGCCGTTTTCTTCTCTAAGAATGGTAAGTACTCTAATGGTTCTAGACACATAGAACTGAAGTACATGGTGGTTAGAGAAAGAGTTGAGAAACAGAAAGTGTCAATTGAAAGTATAAGTACCACTTTAATAGTTGCTGATCCAATGACAAAGGGATTGCCTCCAAAGACATTTAAGGAACATGTTGTTAGAATGGGTCTTTTGAGCAATCTGTAAATGTATGTTTTTGGTACTTATGTAATTGACATTATTGCGCAATAAAAGTTTGTTTCTGTGTTTCCTGTTATCCAATTATGTGTACACATGTTATGTATGGATGTTTGTTAAACAGGAAATGTCTTTACAAGACAATTACAGGGGTCATTTTGGTTATGGACTCAATTAGTAAGGGTTATCAATGTTGTGGTACATAGAAGGGAGTATGACGTGGATATTGTATAACCGCTATGACTCGCATTGATGGTCCAAGCTAATTGCAGTATTACAGTATTTCATATTTGGGCTTATCAGTTGTTGTTATTTTTAAAATTCGTGATCACGTGTCAAAGTTTTTCAGTATGGAATCCAATGGAGTCAAAATGTTTTTAAAATGAGTCTTTTCTTTTATTTGTTTTGTAAAGTCTTAACCTAATCGGTTAATGGTCCAAGTGGGAGAATGTTAATCTCACATTAAGGTGGACCAATAACCTTGGTTAATTAATTGGATTCCTAATTAAAGTTAACTGATATTAAAGATGCCCATATTAAAGTAACATTTATATATAAGTTAATAATAACCTGAGGTATAAAGGAACCATGATGGGTGTTTTATCTCAGGGTTATTTTAGTAAATGTTGGACCCCCTTCTCTCCTCCTGAAAAGAATATAACCTAGGCTCATTGTTTTATGAGTATGAAATTGAATCCATCATAATTGCAAGGTTGTGAAAGGAAAAGGAGACAGAGAGAAGAAGGGTCTGCATTAGGGTTTCTTGCAGGATTAAAGAGAAAGATCAGATCTTCATCCATCAACCTTCTTCTTCCATCCTTCAATGGCTGCAGGTATGGATTTATGTGCATTGTTTTAATTATATGATCTATCTTAAGATGTTTTGATTCTAGATCCATGGCTAGTTTTAATCCGCATTATAGTTTCAAATTCCTTACAACGAATTCCGAATCCCAACAGGAGAAGCAGATTCGCCGGTCGGTCGACCGAGCCGGTCGACCGACCGACTCCTTCCTTCAGTCGACCGGTCGGTCGACCGACTCCACAGAAAGTGGGCTATGCCAGTTGGTCGACCGTTTGGTTGACCGAACTTCTTTTGTGCACATGTCGTGCACGTCAGTCGACCGGGCGGTCGACCGTCCCCCTGTTCTGGCTGCATATGGATGCGTCCTCGCTCCTTTTGGTCTCCGATCTCTGCACTATCTCTTCTGATGAGTTAAAAACTCTTCCATTAAGCTTTTATCTCCTCTTTCCCTACAATTCTTCACCTCGGTGAAGATTTTTCAAATCTGAGCTGAACTCAACACAGTACATGTCGACTCAAAGGGGCTACACCTATCTGCTCCCTTCAAATCTTACCCAAGGGATCAAATCATCCATAATTCATCCAAATGAGTTCCACTGAGCTCCAGCAACTCTGACTAAATCTTCAGCAGCGAACCAAAATGGCTGAGTCATATGAATCTCCTTACCAATACCGTCATGGAGAACAATGATCTTCAATTTGAACTTATCACGCTCACTAACTTGAGATTCATACTTCTTCTCCTACTTTCGTGATTTTATTTTGGTTCTAATAGCTGCAAATAATTTGACATTCTCATCAATGTCTTCAACCTGTTCAGCATCAAAACTGGCTACATGATCTCCACCCGGTGTCACATCCGGTAAAATCCTTACTGATACCAAACTAACTGGAGGTGGTGGAGTAGCATCAATCTCCACTCGCTATGATACATTCTTGGTCTTCAATATCTCCACCTGCTGAGAGACGGTAGACTTAAACAATGAAGTCTAATCAAGTGTGACATGTTTACTCAACACAATCTTCTTATTTTTGAGGTCCTATAACTTTTAGCCTTTCATATTCCTTTTGATACCCAAAAACACAAACTTCTTTGCTCGCTGATTTACCTTGCCATCTTTGGTATTAAAGTAGGCCAGACTTTCAAATACTCGCAACAAATCATAATCTTGAGCAGCTTTCTCTGACCAAAATTTCAGTGAAATTTTACCTCCTATCACAGTCAATGACAATTCATTTATGAGATGACTAGCATATACAATTGCCTCATCCCAAATCGATTTGTCTAATCGTGTATTAGACAATAAACACCGAACCTTCTCCAACAAGAAACTTTTAATTTTCTTAGCCAACCCATGTATTCCGTTTGTGAAGTGAGTACCAATACCATTGTTTAGCCCAAATTCTAGGATTGGCTCCTGTATCTTTCAACATTACTAATTTGGAGCTCCTTAATCTTCCTATCAGTCTGTTTCTCCATCAATCCTTTCACTTCACCAGCATACTTAGGGCTTCAAATCTTTATCTCATAAGATATATCCAACAATGCCTAGATAAATTATCAATAAAAAAGATAAAGTACCAATGACTTCCAAGCGATGCAGTTTTGGTAGGTCCCCAAATACTTACGTGAACACAATCAAGAAGACCTTTCGAGCAGTGAATAGTGGTGTCGAATTTCACCTTCGTCTTCTTGTCTAGAATGTCATGTCCACCTAATTTCATATTGCAGGTAGATGCACCTTCCAATGATTCCTTCCTTGCTAAAGCTTATAAAGACTTTTCACATGTACGTCTGAGCCTCATATGTCAAACCTGTGTGCAATCACCATATAAAAAAATAGAAGTCGCCACTCATCCTGTAACCGTACTACCTAACAAGTAGTATAGGTTATTGTGTCGGACGTCCTTCATCACCACCATTGAGCCTCTGATTATCTTGAGAACACTATCTCTAACAGATACTGCATGACCCAATGCTTTCAAGACACCAACAGAGATAAGATTCTTTTTCACTTGAGGTACATACCTCACTTTCTTCAGTTCCTGTGCCATCCTATCAAACATTTTGATCTAAACTGTACCTATTCCTTCCATGTAACATGGGCGATCATCACTCATGATTATAGAACATCCATATAGCTTCTCAAAGCTAGAAAGCCAATCCCTGTTTGGGCATACATGATAGGTAGCTTCAGTATCTAACGTCCACTCAGAGTCTCGTAAGTAGCCAACAATAGGAGTAGTAATGGAGAAAAAGAATACTGATGAGTTTGAGTCTGATCCATCTGCCTGTGAAGTACTGGCTTGAGTACTGACTACCTGTGCATGATTTGCCTCGGTCTTCAACTTCTTCTTACTTTTATCCTTGACCTTAGACAATCAACCTTCCAATGTCCTATCTTTTGCAGAAGGCATACTGGTTCTTCTGCAGATCTCTGAATCCTGGTCTAGACTCTGATCTCTCACACTCATCTTTGCCCTTTTGATTTGAACCTCTGCCTCTTACCATCAACGCCACTGCTAATGTACCATTAGAAGAAGACTGCTTTTTCTTCCTTCTCACTTTATAATTTACAAGAGCAGCCTGCACATCACTGTAGTTAAGTGTTTGTTTATCATTGATCAAAGTTAGGATGAAGGTCTCATACTCTTCTTCTGGAAGAGAATTCAGAAGAATCAACGCCTTATCCCTTTTTTTGATCTTCACATCCACATTAATTAAATCTGTAAGAAACTTGGTATAGTTATTCATATATTCATCAAATCTCTCTTCAACTAGAAGCCATAAAGCCTAATCTTCAATTGCAAACGCGACTCTATGCTTTTCATCAGATATTTCTTCTCTAGGACCTCCCACAGCTGCCTTGCAGATGTTTCATATAACACATGATACTTGATATCTTGTGTCAAACAAGACCTTATGAAATCACATATCGTTTGATTCATCTTGTCCCAATCCTCTTCAGAAATAGCCTTGGGCTTTTCTCTAACCGTAGAGTGTCTTTGACGTTTGATGCCATCAAAGCATCCATCGCCTCATATCTCCACATCCCAAAGTTGTTTTTACCATCAAACTTCACCACATTAATCTTCAATGAATGTGGATTTATAGTTTTCACCGTAGGATTTACTACCTCCAGCCATCTTCTTAACAGGTTTCTCAAAACAATGCGAAAAACAGAGTTAGATTAAAAAAATTAGATATAGATAAAATTTTACCTCAAAGTGAAACCCTATGAGAGTTTCCAAAATGATCTATTCCAACCAAATTTGATTCCTTAAGCAATCTAAATACTGTTTTGAGATTGACACACGATCCCACAAACAGTCCCAATGCTGCTCCGAGATCGACATACGATCTCCGCCAAACAGCTACCAACGCTTTTGCAATCGACACACGATCCCACGAAGAACCTGGAAAGCTCTGATACCACTTGTTGTGAGCGCGATGCAACAACTAATGAGAAACCCCAATCAACAGAGAGAGGTGTAACAGAGAAGTACCTAAAAGATAAGAACAATAAACAAGAAAGAAAACTAAATAAAATATTTAACGAGGTTTCGCAATTTGCCTACGTCCTCGGGCAAGAGAGATTTTATTGATTCAACAATCAACTATAGGTTACAATCCATGGGGCTCTACCCCTTTATTTATAGGCAGAGAATCTCAGAGTTTTAGGAAATCACAATTAGATTTGATTCTTTTTCAGAAACGAAGTCAGAATCCCTATAGAAGAAGCAGATTCGCATGTCAGTCGATTGAGCCGGTTGACCGACTCCTTCCTTCCATCGACCGATCGGTCGACCGACTCCAACAAAATTGGTCTATGCCAGTCGGTCTGACCGAACTTCTTCGTGCACATGCCATGCACATCGGTCGACGGGCGGCCGATCTGACTGCATATGGATGCCTTCTTGCTCCTTTTGATCTCCGATCTCTGTACTATCTCTTCTGATGAGTTAAAAAACTCTTCTATCAAGTTTTTATTTCCTCTCTCCCTACACATCTCTGAATTTAAAGAAGAAAAACATTTTCTCTTGAATGGATTTCAAGAGAACAAGTTGGCTTCCAGATTCAGAAACACAGCCCTTTAATTGCATGTAGAAAGGCTTAATGCCGACTACAAATTATTGCTCCATCTATCTATATTAAGATTAATTGCAGATCTAGGAATTTAAGCAAAAAAATTACCTTCAGGATCTCGTTCAAGCTGAAAGAACTTTAGTTTACAATCTTCATCAAGGTGTCTGCCCGTATTGCATATTTGGCTCCATGGTGTAGTACGAGATCCAGCGCGGAATTTCCATTGTTGAACATAACCTTGTGCTTGCTGATGTGTTGGTCCCAAAATAATACCAATTGTAGGATCTAAAATATGTCAACACAAATACTAAAACAAAGGATAATTAGCGTTAAAATATAAACTTGCTAGAAAAAGAAATAAATCACAAAAAGTAAATCAAATGCAAACACAAGTGATTTATCCTGGTTCGATCCTCTTGACCTATATCCAGTCTCCAAGCCACCCGCTTGAGATTTTCTTTTAACCTTTGATTTTGTACACCCAAATTCAACGCCTTGTATACCACATGACAAATCCCTTTTGTCAAATGTACACAACTCTTCTTACAACCAAGAAGACACAACGCCTTGTACAATTTCTCTTCAACCCGAAGACGCTCTTATACAATCTTTCTCTTTGAGTAATTACAAATAATTCTATAAGCCTTGAATCCGTATATGATCGTGAACAAGGACTCTTATAGGTGGACTCTAAGAAATCTTCACTAAAGGATTACAATTTGAGTAAAGAATTGAAAGTGGAAACAGTTTTCTGAAAAATAGATTTTTGAACAGAGTTTTTGGGTAGAAAACTATTAATATGAATTGGTGTATTTAGCCTAAGATAACATCCCTATTTATAGCTAAAATCTATGGTCAGTTAGGGTAGTTATCAGGACAAATTTGAATATTAAAACGTTAGATAAAATACCAAAAATTAGAAACTGTTTAACAGTCAAAAACTGTCATTAGTCGACTAGGGTCTCTGAGTTAGTCGACTAGAAGAACAACTTTTGCCTATATTAGTCGACTAATAAAGGGGGCAAGTCGACTAGGGTATGGCTGATACAAAAGACATGTTTCTGAAAACTGAATATAGTCGACCAGTTGAAGGTATAAGTCGGCTAGGTCATACATTAGTCGACTATAAAGACTTATAAGTCGACTAATAGTCCATATAGATTAGAAACAGAAAGTTGGTATGCATCTTAGGCAAAGGCTAAGTCGACTATAATAAGGAGTTAGTCAACTATAGTTGTTATAAGTCGACTAATCAAATGTATAAGTCGACTACAAGGGCTTATGATGTGCGTGTGTGTGTTCAAGGCTTTTAACATTCTAATAAATATTACAATACACATCCATAGCCATTATTCTTGGGAAGTCTTGAGCATGTAGAACTCTTGTATAAACTTGTGAATAGAGCTCCAATGAAATAGTTTCACAAATGTATCATCAGAATCAAGTTCCAACATTCTCCCCTTTTTTGATGATAACACTTTGTGTGCATGAAAACTCTCCCTGCAGAGAATATGTTATATGTTCTCCCCTGCGTAGAACAGGTTATAACAAATATAGAATATGTGTTCTCCCCCTGCAACAAATATATCATAACATATATATATACATATGATAAATGTTTGAAATATTTTTCTTATTAAATTTTTTTATATGGTACCTGAAAGATAAACATTAAAATGGTACCAATCATTTATAAGATCAAAGCATTAACCTTTAGGAATCCAAACCCAATTTGAATTTTGTTTCCATCTGTTAGTATACATATAATTGCATGAATTACATATAGAATGTATGTATGATGCAATATAAGTATTTTTATCAACAATGCTTAAGTTTTTAGGAATTCATATGAACTTATTCTTAATTCTTTTTGAAATAATATCAGTATTTCTTTTCACAAAAGAATTATATGGATTATGATTCTTTTTACTAACATGTCTAGATTTTTCACTTTGTTTTAAGAATTCAAGACCATAATGATTATGTGACATCTTTTGATATGATAATAAATCATTTAACTTTTCGTTTTCTTGATTAAATTTAGTCACATTTTTCAAAATCTCTTCATGCTTTCATTTTGAAACTTGATATGTCTTTATTTAAAACAGTAATTCTTTCATTTAAAGATAAAGTTTTCTTTTTAAGCATAACATTTTCTTTTATAAAATTCTCACTATCCTTTTTTAATGATGATATCACTTTTTTAAATCATCTTTTTGAGAATTTATAGAAGAAATTTGAGAAACATAACATGAATTTTCTATGAAATTTTTTCATTTTCCATTGACAAAACTTTATTCTTTATCTTTTCATTCTTAAGATCATTGTATAATTCATGAAATGCATCCAAGAGTTCAGTATATCGTACCTCATTTCTTCTTGAGCCATGAAACAAATGTTGGCATGTTCAGTGGCTTTTTTTCATCAGAAGAAGAGGAATCACTATTTTTTCATGATGCTTGATAGTTTTTCTTCTTTTTTAAACTTTTTGCTCTTGAATTTACCTTCATTTTTGAGCAATGAGTAATCCTTCTTCATATGACCTGTTTTATTACAATTAAAACATTTAAAATTACCTTGCTTCAAGAACTTTCTGAACTTTCTTGAGAGCATAGCATCTCCTCTTCATTGTCATCTGAATTGTCCGTATCTGAGGATGTATGGAAGGCAAGTTCTTTCTTCTTTGAGAAAGGTTGTTGTTTATCCTTCTTTTGTCTTTTAATTGTACTTTATATGCCATTAAATTATCAATGAGGTTTTCTAATGACATAGTGGAGAGATCACTTGCTTCTTCGATTACAGTTGTCTTCTTCTCCAAATCTGATGTGAGTGTACAAAGGATCTTGCAAACTTTTTTGACTTGGTGTATTCCTTTCCAAGGGATGCTAAGAATTTGTTATGTCGGTGAATCTTTTAACCATTTCTGAGATGATTTCATTCTCATTCATTTTGAATAGTTCAAACCTGTGGACAAGAATAGAAATTTTAGATTCTTTAACCTTATTTGTGCCTTCATGTGTTACCTAGAGTATGTCATATTTGATTTGCAGATGTGCCTGTTGACACACGATTGAATTCTTCTTTGGTTAAGGCACAAAATAATGCATTCATCGCTTTGGCATCGAGGTTCGCATTCTTCTTTTGATCATCACTCCAAGCGCTGTAATTGGTAGTCGGTTTGGTGTACGCTGCTTCTACTATATTCCATAGTTCGTAGTTGAACGATTGCAAGTAAATCTTCATTGTACGCTTCCAGTAGTTGTAGTTCGATCCATCAAATTGTGGTGAACATTGTGTAGAATGTCCTTCTCTGAATTGCGATGAAGGAAACTCTGTTGCCATCCTTGCAGGTTGTTGACTCGGTATGCAAGGCTCTGATACAATTGTTGTTCCCAAAATGATAACAATTGTAGGATCTAAAATATGTCAACACAAATACTAAAACAAAGGATGATTAGTGTTAAAATACAAACTTGCAAGAAAAAGAAATAAATCACAGAAAGTAAATCAAATGCAAGCACAAGTGATTTATCCTGGTTCGGTTCTCTTGACCTACATCCAGTCCCCAAGCCACCCACTTGAAATTTTCCTTTAACCTTTGATTTTGTACACCCAAAATCAACACCTTGTATACCACTTGACAAATTCTCTTTGTCAAATGTATACAACTCTTCTTACAACCAAGAAGACACAACACCTTATACAACTTCTCTTCAACCCGAAGACGCTCTTGTACAATCTTTTTCTTTGAGTGATTACAAACAATCCTATAAACCTTGAATCTGTATGTGATCGTGAACAAGGACTCTTATAGGTGGACTCTAAGAAATCTTCACTAAAGGATTAGAATTTGAGTTAAGAATTGAAAGTGGAAACAGTTTTCTGAAAAATAGATTTTTAAATAGAGTTTTTGGGCAGAAAACTATTGATATGAATTGATGTATTTAGCCTAGGATAATATCCCTATTTATAACTGAAATCTATGATCAGTTAAGGTAGTTATCAGGACAAATTTGAATATTGAAACGTTGAATAAAACACCAGAAATCAGAAACTGTCTAACAGTCAGAAACTGTCATTAGTCGACTAGGGTCTATGGGTTAGTCGACTAGAAGAACAACTTTTGTCTATATTAGTCGATTAATAAAGGGGCAAGTCGACAAGGTATGGCTGATACAAAAGACATGTTTCTGAAAACTGAATATAGTCGACCAGTTTAGGTATAAGTCGACTAGGTCATATATTAGTCAACTATAAAGACTTATAAGAACTAATAGTGCATACAGATCAGAAACAAAAAGTTGGTATGCATCTTAGGAAAAGGCTAAGTCGACTTTAATAAGGAGTTAGTCGACTATAGCTGTTATAAGTCGACTAATCAAATGAAGTTGACTACAAGGGCTTATGATGTGTGTGTGTGTGTGTTCAAGGCTTTTAACATTCTAATAAATATTACAAGACACATCCATAAACATTATTCTTGGGAAGTCTTGAGTATGTAGAACTCTTGTATAAACTTGTGAGATAAAGCTCCAATGAAATGGTTTCACAAATGTATCATCAGAATCAAGTTCCAACATGATGGACTCGCTTATAGGCAGGTTGATGATTAACTTAAGAGGGTTTTCCTACTCCTTGATTTAGGCGTCGGCCTGAAGAGTTATTTTGTTGAGTCTTTAGTGCATGTTGTTGATATTTCTCACGTTTCAGAACATATCGACATGAAACAACTGTCTAACTTTGATCACCACCATCCACAAGATGCTCTGCCATAGCAGGGCATGATGATCCCAGGGAAAGCATTGAAAACTGGAGGATTTGCCGGCAGGGAAGAAACCCTAGGAGGAGCCGCCGCCATATGTGTGTGTGTGAGAGAGAGAGAGAGGATAGACTTGTGTCATTTCAGAAGGATTCGAGTTCGAATCCTTCCCACTGCAATACAACCCTCCGACATTCGAATACAGGATCCACTCTGTTAAAGTTGATCTATATTATTTCAATCTATAAACCATAAATCATGTGTTTGAATACTTTTTTGCCCATCCATCAAGTGGCGCAAAATAGATGGTTGAAATTAGTGAGTTGGTTAGATCTACGTCTTTAGACATACAAATTTTCGATCCGGCCTCTAAACATTTAAAAGCCCCTAAAAATCAATTTTGTTAGATTTCAAATGTTCTACACTATTAAACTAACCAACTCACTATTTAGGCCGTCCGTATTTTTCCTACTTGATGCATTAGCAAAAAGTATTCAACACACTTGATTTTTGGTTTATAAATACTTGAAATAATGTAGATCAACTTCAATGGAGTGGATCTTGTATTCGAATATCGGAGAGTTGTATTTGAGTTGGAAGGCTAAGGCTCAAATCCTTTTGGAAGGACACAAAATATATATATATATATATATATATATATATATATATATATATATATATATATATATATATATATATATATATATATATGAACAATTAAAGAATATCCATTAATTACAACCTATTCCATGAAATCATTTGCTTATTACAAGCTTGAAGATTAGGGATAGGACCATAAGCCGTCACCCACTTCATAGGAGACAAAAGGAACAATTAGCCTCAGAGGCTACATTTCAAGTTCAGTCAAAAAATGCACCACACAAAAAAAATGCAGAAATAAGAAATGAAACCCATTTGGAGAAGATTAAATCTTTGCAGCTTAGAGTGAGATTGATGGGCAAAGTTGTTGATGACCAACGATGATACAACAATAGAGAAATACCGAATTGAAGACTCAACAGCGAAAACGTAGAGATCTACCACTAATAAGCAATCGAAACTAATCACCACACAACCAAAAATACTAGATTTACTGTGGTTCGGTAAGTGTGCCTACGTCCACAGGGAGGAGGGGAGAAACTTTATTTAAAAACAGAGAAGAAGATACACGAGTTACAAGAAGATCTCTCTCACAACTCTTATGGTAGAATCTCTTAAACTTGACTTGCTATCAAAGGCCACCCCAAAGGGTTTATATAGATACCTAGGATATCCTAGTCCAATCCAAACTTCAACAATTCATTCAGCACCACCTCAGAGAAAGAAAGAACCCAAATGCACTCCAAACTGGAAACAGAACTAGAAAAAACTGTCAGAACCCGGTACTAGTTGACTAGACCCTAGTATAAGTCAACTAATAACATGTATTAATCAACTATACCCATTTATTTGTCGACTACTCTGACAAATTTGAGAACCTAACTCTCTATTGGCAACCATTAGTTGACTATACCAAAGTATAAATTGACTAGATTAAATCATAAGTCAACTAATAGACTTATAAGTTGACTTATAACATGCACAAGTTTTATACATGTCAATGTTTAATCTTTGAATCTTATAAGACCTCCACCTGAATCTGTATTCTTCTCTAATGAATATGAGGTACTCAAAATACTAACAATCTTCACATTGACTCATGTTCATTGAGTTCCTTCATAGAAATTGGCCTCCGCTTCACCATGCTCTTTATCCTCTTTTGTGACTTCATATCGCTCTCCACCAATATCCCATTCTCCACCTTACCTTTGGAGTATCTTGATGAAGTTCAGAGATGCTCTGAACTTCTCCACCGGGATGGTCTTTGTCATCATGTCCGCTAATTCTTCTTCGTACTGATCTTCACCAAGTCAATCAATTTGTCATCCACGGCCCACTGATGTATCTTATGATACCTCACATCAATGTATTTCATTTTCTTGTGATCCTTGTGATCCTTTGCAAGATGAATAGCACTCTGACTATCGCAATGAACCTGAACTAAATCCTACATTATACTAAAAGTCTCAACCAATCCTCTCAACCACAATGCTTCCTTTGATGCTTCAATTACAGCCATATACTCTACCTCTATTATAGAAATGACAATTGTATCTTATAACTCTACCTTCTAATTAATGATGTACTTAGCTACCGTGAACACATAGCCTGTCGTAGATCTTCGCTGATCATGATCTCCTACATAATCTGCATCAACATATCCTTGTAATTCCTTAGGCTTTCCTATTTTCAATCTTTGAAATACCAAGCCTAGTTTCGCAGTCCCTTATCGATATCATAGAACCCACTTTACTGCTTTTCATTATTGCTTTTCTGGATTTGACATTAACTGACTTACTGTACTAACTGTATAGGCTAAGCCAGGCCTAGTGCAGACCGTAGTATACATGAGTGATCCCACCGCACTAGCATATGGTACTCGAGATATCTTCTCCTCTTCCAGTGATTATGAACACTGCTTGGAGGATAATTTAAAGTGACCTGCCAAAGGAGTGGTGACTGGTCTTGCTTCTGCCATGTTGAATCTTTCTAACATCTTGAGAACATAGTTCTCCTGAGATAGCCAAAGTCTACCTGAGCCTCTATCTCGAGTGATCTCCATATCTAAGATATTCTTGGCTTCTCCAAATCCTTCATGTTAAATTTCTTCTTGAGCTGAGCTTTAAGCTTTTGAATATGTGTCTTATTTATTGTAGCAATCAGCATATCATCCACATATAACAGCAAATATATCAATCATTATTTTGCTTGAAATAGACATAATTGTTATACTAATATCAGTTGTATTTGGCCTTGATCATAAAAGAGTCGAACAGTTGTACCACTGCCTGTTTAAGTCGATAGAAAGACTTAGTTAGAAGACATAATTAATTTCTTGACCTTTCAGAATGTAACCTTCAGATTGCTTCATGTATATCTTCTCTTCCTGCTCACTATGCAGAAACGTTATTTTGACATCCATCTACTCCAACTCTAGATCAAACTGAGTTATCATTGCCAATAACATTCAAATAGATGTATGGTTGACTATAGGAGATAAGATCTCATTGTAATCAATACCCTCCTTCTGAGCATATCTCTTGGCAATTAACCTTGCCTTGTACTACTTATAGTACTTCTTGCGTAAGACCCATCTGCAACCTATTGCCTTAGAATCTTTTAGAAGATCTACCAATTTTCATGTTTGATTTCTAATCAAAAACTTCATCTCCTCCTTCATGGCTATAATCTACTTGTTGTAGTCATCTGCCTGGATTGCTTCCCTGTAACTACTTGGATCCCTTGTTTCTGTTACTAATACGAAAGAGACATGATCATCTTCCTAGCCATACTTTGTTGGAGGCTCCGTAACTCTGACTGACCGCCTTAATAGTCTAGGTTGCTCTTGAGTAGTCTCCTGTCCGTTGTCATCTGAACCTGAGGAGTCCTCTTCGACCTATCAGGCCTTTTAGGGCTCTCTGAGAACTCAACTCTCTTTCTTGAGTGTCTGTCGAACTGTGTGAAGCTCTACCTTACACTCTATCCTCCGTCTATGACTTTCTTGCAACATTGATTCTTTGTCAAATACCATATTTTTCTGGTAAAGGCACTCCCTGTCTCGAGATTCTAAAGTCTGAAACCCTTGACTCCTTTGGTGAACCCGATGAAGATACACTTTACAGACTTGGACTCTGATTTGTTCCTTTTCTGACTATCAACCAAACTATACGATAGACAACAGAAAATCTATAAGATTGAATAATCTACAGACTCTCCTTGCCATATCTCCTCAGAGATCTGAAGATCAACGGTGTTGATGGTGACCTATTACTAGATAACTCGCATGATTTGCTGCCTCTGCTCAAAATACTTCTAACATGTCTTCCTATAATTTGATATAGCAGGCACGCACTACAAGTGTTCGATTCATGCGCTCTGCTACTCTATTTTGTTCTGGTCACCCTAGAATACTTAGATGGTGTTATATGCCCTTACCTGGTAAGTAAAATTTGAAATCTATGAAGGTATACTTACCTCCATTATCGGACCTCAAGACGTTCACCTTTCGCCCATTCTAATTCTCCATCATAGTTTTTCACTCTTTGAACTTCTGAATACTTTCGATCTCTACTTCAAGAAGTATACCCAAACTATCTTGGAGAAATCGTCTATGAATGTAACATACTACCTAGCACCCCCGATGGATGCTACTGGCAAAGATTTCCATACATCCGTGTGTATGAGATCTAACAAGTCTTTGTCTTGTGCTTTGATGTAAAGAAATCTGCTCTATGTTCTTATCCATGATGCAAAATTTACAAAGATTAAGTTTGTAATATTTGATATTTGGTAGAGCACCTTTGTTATGTAGTGCTTGAAGACCTCGCTCGCTTATGTGTTCAAGACGTATGTGCCAAAATCTTATAGTATTCTCTCTTTGTTGCTACTAAAGATCACCAACAATAATGCTTCTTGTTAACTTGCACAAGTTTGCTATTCATTATTCTTTGAGAATCGTCATGGAGCCCTTGGTAACTTTGATACCTCCATCTGCACCTAAAAACTTGTATCCTTGACCTTTCAAAGCTCCCAATGAGAGAAGATTCTTCTTTAGATCTGGAACGCGAAGTATGTTTGTGGGGGTTCAAACTTGTCCATCAAACATCCTCATACGGATGTTGCTGATGCCAATTGTCTTGCATATGAGGTCGTTATCCATTAGAACAGAGTCTCCATCATAAGGCTTATAAATACTGAACCACTCCCTTTTCAAGTTCATGTGGCATGTGCATGCCGAGTCAAGTAACCAAGCATCTGAGTATATACCTTTTCCTGACTGAGCTATCAAGACATCACATGAATTCTCATCTTGTTCGATAACCCCGACTTGATTTGCCTTTTCACTAGCCACATCAGAATTCTTCCCGCCTTTCTTCTTCAGCATCTCCTTGTATTTCATACAATTTTTCTTGATTTGCCCTGGTTTCTTGCAAAAATAGCAAAAAAATTGCTAGAAGCTTCTGCATCTCTTTTGACTCCCTTACTTTTTAATCTCCCTCTCTGGCCCTTGACAGCCAGTCCTGAGGCCTCCCTGTATAATCTATCTTCTTCAACAGCTTGTTGTTATGGAGCATCTGCCTGATATTTTCTAAATCTAAGGTCTCCTTACCATACAAATGGCGGTCGCTAAGTTATCATAACTTGATAAAAGAGAAGAGAGTAATAAAAGAGCTTTGTCTTCTTCTAACTTAACCTCTAGAGTCTACAAGTCGCTTAAAATTCTATTAAAAGCATTAAAATATTGTAAAATAAGCGTACTTTCTTCATCCAAAGGCTGTATAATTGCTTCTTCATCAAAAGCTTGTTCGATAAACTCTTTGTCATGTAAAGGATCTCCAGCCTACACCAAAGACGAGCAGTTATCTCTTCGTTCATGACGTTATAGAGGATCTCATCTTATAGGCATAGTATGATCGTCGCCTCACGAAAGTCGATGTCTTTTCACTTATCATCCTCCATGTCACGTCCCGCTTCCCAAAATACGTGGAAACGGAGTCGCGACAAGAGTCAACGACATATATACGCGAAGAAAATACCCCACGCATATACGCTAAGCCTAAAGTGACCTAAACAAGCTATATAATCACTATAGTAAATCAATATCACTGGAATATCACATATAAACATCCACACATGATGACATATGAAAAAGAAATGAAATAAGCATGAGTCCAAAGCATAGAATCATGAAAGCGATTGAATAAAGAAGAGACAGAAAATACCGAGAAAAGATGATCAAGTAAGAGAGAACTCTGGCTCCTCAAGATGCCTGTGATCCTCTCCAAAAAACGTGATCAACAATAAATATCTATAAATCTGGATATGCAAATCCAGGAGTCAGAACTCCTAGTGAATTTGTAAGAATAAACTGGAAAATGCATGTGCATATAATATGTGACCAAATAAAGAAATTATATATACTGGAATAAGAAATGACATGAATAAAGTAAATAAACAATAATGTGGATAGCACACAGAATAGTATGTGCCAATTCAGGCATCCAATCAGGTGTCTATCACAATGTATATATCAGGCGGGTAGAGTCAGTCAGTACTATAGTCAGATGTCCAGTCAGATCAGGTGTAACATCAGGTGTCCAACATATATACATGTATCAAGTAAAGACAATCAATTACAATACATTATGAACAGTTTATTATTATTATGTCAGCGAACATCAATTGCCACCTGTGACAGACGCATCCCATACTACGCCTATCGCACGTGTCAATCGAGGTCCTAAGTTATTGAAACTGATCGATTGGAGATATTGTCCATGCTTTAGATGGGTCCCGTACATACCTAGGACCACGGCTGTAATATCCCTTATTTAATAATACCATATTATTATTTTAAAATATTACCTGATTTTACTATTATCTTATTATTATTAATTAACTTGATTTAGTATCATTATTAGTATTATTATTATTTATGACTTGTAGACTCTTATTGCTTATATTTAGTTATTTTAAATTATTATTAATGGGTAGTTGTTATTGATTTCAATTATTACTATTGTTGTTATTATTATTATAACTATTATTACTGTTAATGATTATTATGATATTGTTAATCACTATGGGTAGTATTATTATTATTTTCATTCTAAATCCAATAAGCTCAGCCTATTCTCCTTTTCATTTTATTTTATTTTTCTTTTTATGCTAAGCCAACATGAGCCAAGCCCACTTCCTTATTTTAATCTTTTTCTATATTTCTTTAAGCACAAAAACTAAGCCCACTCTCTATTTTCTTATTCTTCATATTACTTATTTCTTTTAACTAAAGCCTAACTATAACCCATAACCCATTACCATTGACATCCTTACCCATTAACGCAAAACCCAATCCTAATCTTACTTTAAATCTAAATCTATAATCTAATTTAAATATATAATCATAATTCAAATTCCAATCCAAACTCCCATCTTAATCCTAATTACTAAATTAAGCAATTTAAACCTAATTAGAATTCAAGTTTCTAAAATATCTTACATCCTATATAAAGAGCCAAACTTCTTCTTTCTCTTCTACCTCAAAAGAAAACCCTAATCTAACTCTCCCAACTTTCTTCTTTTCTTTCTTCTCAAGCGGATCGGGAATGAAAAGGGGGTTTCGAGGTATAAGGATTGAGGAGAAAGCAAGGAGGAACAACTTAAGTAAGTAAATCTAGATTGTGAATTTAATTTCAGTTTTTTTAGGAAAAAAATAATAAATTAAATTAGAACTACAAGAATATATTATTAATTTCAGCAATCTGCTAAAACTCCTCATAATATAATTATTGGTTCCTCGAAACTTACTAATAAAATTTTTGTATGATCATAGAGCAAATCAAAATCCTAAGAAAGTAAACCTGTTTTCTATAATTAATATGATATAAATTGTTTATTAATAATCATTTCTATATCATAATCTCAATGAATATATATTTTATACATCAAAAACCCAAGCTAAAATCTAACTAAAATTCATGTGAAAGTATACCGACTTATAATTTAGATTTACATATTTTTTCAGAACTTTTAACAAAGATTTTCAAAAAAAAAACAAAAACAAAACCCTGGACTGCACAGACCCTATGGTTCAGCGCCAGGCCAGACCCGCCCTGGGCCTGGCCTAGCCCCCGCCTGGCCGACCCAGGCTGAGCCTGACCCGGGCCAGGCCGCCTGGGCCACAGCAGGGCCCAAGGGCACTGTTAAAAAAAGGAAATGGAAAATCCCGGACCAGGCCTGGCCTGGTCCGACCTGTGTCGTGCCTGGGCTGTTGTGTATAAAAAAAAAAGAAAAGAAAAGAAAGAAAGAGATAAAGAGAGAAAGATGAATTTGCATATTAAAATAATTTATTAAAAATATCAAAAAAATAAAGAAAAATATAAATAATATTCTACAACACTTCTACTTTCTAAGATAAAAATTTTAGATAAATACTAACATGAAATTTAAATCAAATAACCCACTTTAACACCATATTTCTAAATGGTAAATCTAGACCGTTAAGTATTTTAATGATTTAAAGCCTATTAAAAAATCTAACAAAAATTAGAAATTGGTTTAAATTAAACCTACTAAATTCATTAAACCTAAATAATCATATTTCTAACTCCCAAACTAATTAATCAAGATTTAAAAATATCCTTTTAAAAATCTAACAATTACTATTGAAATAATTTATGTAGATTTATCGGGATCCTAGAATTTCAGTGCTTTGGATTGTGATCGAGTTCAAGTGAGTGTTTTCTTTTCCTTCTATAATTCTATTTTGTGAGTGTTCTTTGTTTTCTCATTGAGTATTTTAGTATTATTTAATTTTGTTGTGAGTGTTTTCTTTTCCTTCTATAATTCTATTTGTGAGTGCTTTTTTCCCCTTCAGTTAATAAGAATTCTTGGGATGAAGGATTTTATCTAGTTATTTAATTATGTTATAAAAGTGATTTAAATGATTAAGCTAATTTTCTAGTATTTAGAAATTTTATATTTTCATGAATTACCTCTATGTATTATTTGTGGTATATTTATGTATTCCTGTATGCAATTAAGTTCATTTGTTCTTAATAATAAATCTTCAAGATCACTACATGACATCGGTTAGGATTTTGCTACTAAGACTCACCTGGATGACATTTATGACCATTTATCTAATGACCATCATGTTCATGTTATCTAACTACTGGAAAAAATATTGTTAGACGGTAACAATCTCGTCCAGTTTATCATGTTCACCGACATATATTTATCCTGTTATACATGTATCACAATTTCACTTTTAAGTTGTTACTGTTATCATTACCGAGTTATCCCAGTAAATTTAGGTAACATGTACATTAATAATCTTGACAACTAAATTAAACAATTTACACTGGGATTAGGAAAAATGATGAAGGAGACAGCGTCTGTATTTTGGGTGGACCTAGGATATAGGTTGCACAGCCGAAAGAGGGTTCCACTGTATGGTTCCCGTGGAGTGACTGGCATCCCGTCCTATTCTTGTTCATGTTATACATGTTCCTGACTACCTTGCGGTAGGTCCTGATTCAGCCTCAGGGGTCTGAGCCGTGGTGGTCCCGGGTATGCACAGGTCCCACCGAAAACATAGACAATATTTTCAACCGATCAGTTTCAATAACTAAGAACCTCGATTGGCACGTGTGGTAGGCGTAGTATGAGATGCGTCTATTACATGTGGCAATTGGTGTTCGCTAACATAATTAATAATGATAAACTGTTAATGTATTGTCACTGATCGTGATCACCCGACTGTACGTATTTATAACTATGATCGACATATGATTGCACCATGACCTGATTGTATACCAGACTAGTGACATATGCTAGGTTACACATCTTGACATTAGTGGTCAGGACACTAGTTATATATCGTTCATAGCTTTGTTCTTGACATTGATTATTTAGTTATCATGTTGTTATTGCTTGCGTTATTATGCACGAATACCTTTCCCTTTATACACACACTCATTAGGTTACTTCTGACGACCCTAGATTCGCATGTCCAGGGTATTGGACATCTTCTTATATTGTTCAGGTGTTTGTGTGATCGTACGCATTACGAGAAGCTAGAGTTTCTCTTTTCTTGATTATAGGTATTCTTACTCTTTTATTCATATTATTTACTGATTCTATCTTTATCGCATCCAGTTGCCATTCTCTTTCCTTTATTCATCTGTTATCATTGTGTTAGGTATTTATATGTCATATTGCAGTGATATTGGTATATCATAGTAGATTTTATAGCTTGTTTAGGTTACTTTAGTTTTAGCGTGTATGCGTGGGGTATTTTCCTTGCGTATATACGTCGCCGACCTTCGTCGCGACTCCGTTTTTGCGTATTTGAGAAGCGGAGCGTGACAACTGCCCAGACTCCTGGCGCTAAACCAGGCCCTATTGTAAGGTAGTCAAGAACATGTATAACATGTATAACAGAAACAAGAACAGGACGGGGTGCCAGTCACCCCTCGGGAACCTGGCAATGAAACCCTCTTTCGGCTGCGCAACCTAATCCTAGGTCCACCCAAAATACATACGCTATCTCCTCCATCAATTTTCCCAATCCCAGTGTAAGTTGTTCAATGTCATATTATTAGTTTATCAATATTATTTAATGTGCATGTTACTTAGATCACTGGAATAACTCGGTGGGTAACAACATCAACATGTGTAATCAGGATACCGGTATAATAGGATATATAATGTCAGTGAACATGATACCAGTATAACAGAACATGTAACAAGTATAACATGAGAGTGTTGTTACTATATATAATATTTTTCCCAGCAATTATGATAACATGGATATCATAGTTATTAGGTAAATATCATGTATAATCAGTCAAAATTTTCAGGTAAACCATGGTATTCAGAATAAGTAATGACCTGCTGGCATGAATAAAAATCTGGTTAAAATATTTAATCAACTCAGAATTTCAAAGTCATTGATATATCTAAGTCCGAATATATAAAATATATACTCATCTATATCCAACCAATCATCACTATCCAATCTTAATTAAGACCATCATACACTCTCACTTTCATTAAATTCATACACAAGATCCAAAAATCCAAGTAACTAGTCAATTATGTATATAATGTCACCAGGTCAAATCAACCCAATTTATGCCTACTCCTCAAGCAACATGGAATCTAAGATGCCTCTACGTCTGATAATCAACATCAACAAGACATCAATACTCAAACAGTATAATCAGGAGTAAAATAGAGAATACCTACAACTACAGATCCAACTACATCAATCTCATCAAAATACCGATCAAAATCCTCTGAAATGAACACCAATCCTCATGTCAATTAATTGTAATTCTAACTAAGTCCATATCTGTTCAAGTATCAGAATATCAGTCTTTTAATGAGGTAACTTCATATATAATACACTCTCAGAATACAATGAATTCTCATCTAACTTATCATCAGGTACATGAATATCAAGTCTGATAAGTACTCCACATAAAATAAGAATCTTTAATCTTAATCATGAGAAAATCAATCTCAAGATTAATCAATTTATATTCTAAGATTTATCACAACTAAATCTGAATCTGAGATGGTTACACATAAAATGACATAAGTCCTATATCATAATACTAAGATCCAACCATATATATATGATGCTCAAAATCAATAAGGTAACATTAAGAACTACCAAGTACTCCAAATATCACTAAATATATAAGAAACTAATACCTGACAATCTAGTCCTCATCGACTCACCAATCAATCAACATGTAATTATTTTGCAAGTTTTAATCCACCAAATAATTGTCCGATAAATACTACACATGAGTGATGCTATCTGTCCTCAAATATGAACTAGATCAGTCAATCTATAGATCAAAATAAGTTACAGTTCAAGGTTATACCACAACTAGTCCCGAGCCAATAACGTCGAATAACTAACACATGAAAAGATACTGAATGACACTCAAGTAAGCTATATAATTAAAGTGAACACTCACTGGTACCTCCTGAAATAATACGGGTAATCATACTGGTATAAGAAGGCAGATAGTCACATGGAATAAAATAAGTAACACACACATATATTTCTAATAATGGTGAATGAGGAAATAATACTCTCAAATATCATCTCAGAAAATTTTAGTAGCATAATTACATAACAAACTAAAATTATTTATCACAAAACCCTTGTTTAACTGAAGAAGGAAAAGAACACAACTTGATCCCAAGTCCAAAGCACTGAAATCATAAGGCCCCGATAAATCTACATGGCTCATTTCATTAAGAATTGTTAGAATTTTTAAAAGGATATTTTATTTAGAAGTTATATGGGGTTCTAATCTTGATTAATTAGTTAAGTTTAGTTTAAAATAATTTTTAATTTTTGTTGGATTTTTAATAAGCTTTAAACCGTTAAAATACTTAACGGGTCTAAATTTACTATTAAGGAATATGGTTTTAAAGTGGGTGATTTGAATTAATTTATATTGCTATTAGTCTAAAAGTTTTATTATAGAAAGTAGAAGTATTGTAGACTATTATTTATATTTTTCTCTATTTTTTGATATTTTTAACTAATTATTTTAATATGCAATTCTTCTTTCTTTCTTTTTTTTTTTTTATAGATATCCAGCAGCCTAGGCCTAAGTCCGGGCCTAGACCGGACCGGCCCAGACCCAGGCCTGATCCAATAATTTCCTTCTTTTTCTCTTTTACTTTTTGTTAACAGGGCCCAAGGCCCTGTGCTGGCTCCGCCGGCCAGGCCCGGGCCAGGCTAGGCCAGTGAACCAAGCCAAGCTGCTCTCGGCCTGACCGAGAGCAGCAGCCAATTTTTATTTTTTTAATTTATTTTTTGAAATCTTTTGCTGTAAAAATTCTGGAAAAATTTGTAATTTAAAATATGGGTAGGTATATCTTCAGATGATTTTTTTGTTGGATTTTAGATTGGGTTTTGATTTATAAAAAAATATTCATGGAGATCATGGTATAAACATGATTTTTAATAAATTATTTATACCAAATAAATTATGAGAAGATAGATTACTTACTTGGTTTTGATGTCCCCTAGCATGTTCCTCAATCTCTACACTTCAAGATCCCTTTTGTTCATTCTTCGCTTGAGGAGAAAAGAAAGAAAGAGGTGGGGAGAGTTGGGTCAGAGTTTTTCTTTGGAGGTAGAAAGCGAAGTAGTTTAGGCTTTTTATAGGGTATTAGAAATTTTAAAAATCAGAATTTCAGTTGAGTTCAAACTGCTTGACTGATTAGTTTAGGATGAATTTAATTAAGTTTATGATTTTGAAAATAAGATTTGGATTTGGGGGAGTTAGGATAGATATGATTATTGTTAGAATTTAGATTAAGATTATTTAAGATTTATGAAAAGATTTGATACGATAGGATTTGGATTAGGATCGGGTTTTGGGTTAATGGGTAAGGATCTTAATGGTAATAGGTTATGGGCTAGGAAAAAAAGATATGAATAATAGTAACAATAATAATAATAAATACTAATAATCAAAAAGAGATAGTAGTAATAATAATAATAAAACTATCAACATTAATAATATTATCTAATAATACTTGATAAAAATACTACCTTAATAATAATAACTAAAACAATACAATAAGAATAAGAATAATAACAATATTAATATTAACAATAATAGCAACTATAAAAATAATAATATTAACAGTAATGGGAAAAATACTAGCTTGTAATTAAAATGATAATACTTAATAATGCTAAATATAAATATAAGGCCAAAATATCATTTACTATCTTAAAATAATTTGTACTATAAATCAAGTTGATAAATAATAATAAAACAACCAATAAAGTAAAATAAAATACTTTAGAAAAAATTATATTTTGATATTAAATTATAGTACAAATTATTTTAAGATAATAAATGATATTTTGACCTTGTATTTATATTTAGCATTATTAAGTATTATCATTTTAATAGCTAGTATTCTATCATTTTAATAACCAGTAAAATAAAGGAGGCCTTGTCTGTGCCCTCCTTTACAAGCAACGACATTACTCGTATCTTTCACAACAGAAAGTTGGACTTTCCGTTGAATTTCTCTACCTCAAACTTGATTGTCGTGGTCAATTTGCTAGACATTGCTCTAGTACTATTTTTTGTTAATCAACGCTGATACAATAATAGAGAAACACCAAGTTGAAGACTCATCAGCGAAAATGTAAAAGATCTACCACTAATAAGTAATAGAGATTAATTACCACACAACCAAAAATACAAGATTTAATATGATTCAGCAAGTATGCCTACGTCCATGGGGAGGATAGGTGAAACATTATTTAAAAACAGAGAAGAAAATACAAGAGTTACAAAAAGTTCTCTCTTATAACTCTCAATGGTGGTATCTCTCATAAACTTGACTTTCCTTCAAAGGTCAACCCCAAGGGGTTTATATAGGCACCTAGAATGACTCTAGTTTAACCCAAACTTCAACAATCCAATCAGCACCCCCTCAGAGAAAAAAGAAAAACTGAATCCAATCCAAACTGAAAACAGAACCAGAAAAAATAATTGTCAGAACTCTATATTAGTCGACTAGACCTAGTATAAGTCAACTAATAGTATGTATTAGTCGAATATACCTATTTATTAGTCAACTACTCTGACAAAATCTGAGAACCTAACTGATTAAGATTAAATCTGCATATAAAAATACAGAATTTTCGAAGAATGCTAGAAGTGCAAGGTTCTCAATTCTACCGCTATAGCAAGTGTCTATGCGGGTCGTGATCCACAAGGAGGGACTTGCGTGGAAGCATTAGGTAAGTTTCTTTTAAAGTTTACAAAACTAGTTAAAATTTCTTCTATGTTCTTTAAAAAGAAAAGAGAAAGAAAGCTATGTTAATTTGGAGAAAATGGAATAGTGGAGAAGATGGTGATTGTTGGTGTTTTGGGGGGGGGAAAGAATTTTTTTTAACTAAACTAAGCTAAAAAGAAGGAAGAATAAAGCAAGGAGAAGTGTTTTTGAGATGTGTTTTAACCTATGAGTAAAGAAAGAAAAACCTAAAATAAATACTTACCTCTTTGAAGCTTGCTTACCTTGGATCCGTTACAACAATTTACGTTGGCTTGAAGGCGATTAAAGCATGGCGTATAGAATTAAAGTGCACCTAGAAGGAAGTGAATAGGTTTACTAGCTAATCTAGGACAAATGATGCAGAATTAAAAACTTAATTGCAAATACACTGTGTAATCAAGATTGAGCCCAAATTCCTAGGGCTCTGGAACTACTCCTCTAGTTTCCTCTAGACTAAGAGATGAGGTGCTATTAGAAGCTCTCTTTGTTTAACATAAGTGTGGGCTCACAAACAATATCTAGCATATGAATATGAACAATATAGAGTAATGCAAAATATAAAGAGAGATAGAGTTCAGAGATAGTGGATCAAACACAAATACGAAAATATGTTTCGAGATTCGAGCCATTGCTCTACGTCCCAGCCTTCACACAGAAGGATTTTCACTATGTCCACGTAGGACATTCCACAAAGGGACCTCCACTGAGGAATTACAACTCAGCACTTGGAGTACACAACTCCTCACTCAAACATAATCACCTCTACACAAGAGAGAAGGCACGATTCCAAAGCAAAGAAAAGATTTAAATCTTGATGATCCAATGATCACAAACTCTCTTGGTGATTTTAAAGGATTACAAATAATTTTCTCACAAAAACAAGATCCTAAAGATAGGATTAGAATTGATTGGCTCATGTATGTGAGAAATCAAAGTGTTTGGAAATAAAACAATAAAGAAAATACTTGGAAAAAACTTCTTGATAGATATATAAAATGAAGAACAAAATAGAATTCCCAAAGACTTGATTTTCTTTGATTTTCCAAAACTTTGAATGTAAATAAAGAGAAGAGATTTTTTGGCACAAAAACTTCCTTTTAAAACTTGCTGAAAACACTTAAGAAGATGGGAAAAATTGCTCTTAGAAATCTTAGGAGAGACAGCCAAAGGGAACCATATTTATAGGATTCCCAAAATAAAACCGTTGGGGTCCAGAACAGGCCCATAATGTCCTGTTGGTCGACCGCCCGGTCGACTGGCCAATGGTCCAATTTCTGACTGTTGGGACTGACGGTCGATCGGCTGGTCGACCGCCCCAAGGCAATTTGCCTATCGGTTGACTGCCCAGTCAACTGAGGCAAGAATCAGAGAGTGAACTCTTTGGTCGGTCGACCGCATGGTCGACCGGGGCCAGATCCAGAGAGCAAGATCTTTGGATCGGTCGACCGGCCCATGGCCAAGGCTAGTTGTGCATGTCTGTACACATTGGTCGACCACCCGGTCGACCGAGATATGGTCCGGTCGACCGGTCGGCGACCGCCAGTGGTCTCAGGCTGGGTTTTAAGATTTGAAAACTTGGTCTTTTAAATACCCATAAATCCCATAAAATCACATAAAATTCACAAAAATAAGTTTTTATAAATATTTGAAGAAAAAATATGTGTGACTAAAATTCAACACATGTTTTAAACAATTTGAACAATTTTTGTGATAGAGAATTTAAGCTTTAAACCAAAATCAGTATTTTCAAAAAATCAAACTTCTAAAGGAAAATACAATTTTCTGTAAACTTGTACAAATACAAAAACAAGATATTTAAACTTATTTTGAAGCATGGTGTGTATGGATAGAATCTAATACACATATAAAAGATATATCTATATTTTTGACAATAAATCCAAAACAAAGTTTTGTTAAAAATAAAACTTGAAACCATGAACTGGAATTATCAAAATAAGTTTTTAGACAATATGAACTAAACATGTATATGGATGAATCCATTATACATATAAACCATTAAAATTCTTTTGATTCTATCTATTCATCAAAACCAGAAATTCAAAAACGGTTAAACCGAAACCAAAAACTATTTTAACTTTTGTGTGTGTACTTGAGCATATCAAGACTAAGCTATCCTTAAACATGATCTAAAACTAAACTAAACTAGACAAACTAAAGTCTTCTTGTAGAACTCTTCTCCAAGCCGACTCGATCCAAACACAATCCATAGAGCTTGACTCCAAACGAGTACTAGATGCGATCTTGACGCTCGAGCTCTTGAATAAACATGTGTTAGCTCCAAAATTGGCTTTTAATTCTTTGTTTAAGTTAATCACCTACTAAGATCTTGATCAAATATCTGAAACTTATTAAATACAAGATTATTAGTAAATAACCTTCATAAATTAGTCATCATCAAAACTAAGGTGAAAGGCCTCTGGGTCAACAATCTTCCCCTTTTTGATGATGATAAAACTTATAAGGTTAAATGTATGCGTAGATTAAGATTAAGCTTCATAAAATCTCCCCCTTAACTTATGTATACCAATAAAACAAGTAGATATTAATTGTAAGCTCAAGATATCAATAAAAAAACATATAGATTATGTATATCCATAAACACTTTCTAAAACATGCATATATAATCTTAAATTCTTTTTCCCCTTTTTGTTACTCATCAACAAAGGGGTAAAGACAAACAAATATCACCAATAAAACATATATTTTTTTAAAAAAACAAAATCTTGATACCAATAAACACAATCAATTGAAAGAACCAAATGAAAGAAACAATAAATTTACTAATTTAAAATTAAACATCCTTTTATCAATAAGAAAACAATCTTTTTATGAATTGATACCAATAGAAAGACATGATACGAATTGAAAGTAAAAATCAAATTTTTTAGATAAATACTAAAACTATTTTACAATAAAGATACCAAATTGAGAATAATACCAGTTTAAGATTATTTATACCAATATGAAAAATGTTAGCATATACCAAAATAAAGAATTTTCATCATAAAAAGTGAGAATAAGATACCAATTGAAAATAAACCAATTAAAAGATAAAACAAGTATTTTTCCCCCTTTATTAAATATTAATAAAAACAATGCATAACCTTGTATATGATACCAATTGAAAAACAATTGACATTAAGGACTAAATCAAGCTTAGGAAGAAATAATTTGTGCTAAAAAATGTATGGCATATATGTTTGAAGCATAAGAAAATATCTATATGTATGTATCAGAGCAATATAATGCTAATTCAGATATGATCCATACATATATTGAAAATATGAGTATACAAAATAAATTTTTATTGAAATCATGTATATCTCATGCCTACCACCCTATTCATGCACATGTTTGAAAGATATTCAATAAGGGTATATAAGGCATGGTCGCCCATCCAACTGCCCTTCGAAGTAGGAGTTTTCAAAAATATGATTTGAAAATATTTTAACAATTTGAAAACTACCAATTGAAGTATACGAAACTAGTTTTATGATAATTTTGACAAATAGTACAAAATCTTTCAAGCAAGAAATAAAAACAAATGTATATTACATAATATATGAAAACTACACGAGAATCGACACTCAAAAATTGATAAAGCTCATGAATCAAAATCATGAGTAAACGAAAGATATATAGAGCGTACAACTATCATGTAATGAACAAAATCATAAAAATAAGGCATTTGAAGTTCAATTGAAATTAAATAAAAATTCATCAAAACTAAAATTTTCATTTAGAACTAAACAAGCTTTACGGTATATGTATGTTTTGTTGAAACTCAAAGTATACATACATATCCCAAAAATATATGAGTCCATATTAGAATTTTGCATGGAGGCAAATGACTCTAGGATATATATGTATATCTATTAGTTTTAGACAAAATTAACATATACATGAAGCTAAATGCATTTTTTATGAAAACATATGTAAAAATAGAGAAAACAAGTTAAGATGTAAGAATCATCAAAACAAGGTTATACTAATACATCTAATAGGTACAAATGAGAGATAAAACACAAACACATAATAATCAAATATGGCACACTTGTTATAAATACAAGTTTTAATGAAAATTACATTTAAACAAGTAATCAAAACATGAAGAAAAAAATAAACAAAAATGATCATTAAGGTAAATGCACGTGCTATTAGAACTAAGATATACACAATAACTAAACTCTAATGAGAACACAAAAATATGAATCTATATAAACATGGGTGTATCTCAAAGACTATCTATGTATATCACATGTCTAATAACATTGTATTTAACATAATGAGCATGAAAACCAATAATGCTAAAATATCAATATTAATGCATAAACAAAATAAGGAGCTAGAGATAGTTGCCAAAACTAATAGAACTAGTCTCTAGGTCTCCAAACTATTGTGGTTCTGCCCCAAACATCTCTTGAAAGTGATGATCTAAAAATGTGATCTATAGGCTCGGATTGCATCCACCACCAAGGCACCAACATTCTCACGTCAAGTGAGAGCCTATACTTACATCAAATAAAGTAGGGTGTTTTTTGGTACCCACACTTTCTTGAATCCATGGGGGTTAGCACCTTTCTTAACCCAAATAAACTTATTTGTAAAATTTGAATCATTTATTCTATCATAACAAAATTTTGGAAGGTGGCCCGTACGTCCACAATGTGTACAAGCATACACATGAGCATACATAAAATCATGTGTGTGAGCATAATGAGCATGTATATGCCGTGAAGGGTGTGCAAGCATATGTGGAGCATGTTTCTTTCGAAACATGAATTCTAACCTTTTGTGATCCATATTACATTGGCTCAAAGTAGAGCCCAAACAATTTGCACTCTTCTTCAAAATACAAATATCATTTTCAATGATTGAAGAATAAGTGGAACATGCAACATATTTATCAATAGAAGATGAATCTATGGTAGAATGACAAACATGAGAAGAAAAGTCATTTTTCAAAGAAATATTTTCCTTTAAAACTAAATCTAGTTCTTTTGAAATTAAAACAATTTTATTTTTCAAAGAATTATTTTCTTTTAAAACAAAATCAAGCTTTGAAAATAAAACCTCATTTTTTTTCAAAACATGATCAATCATTTTTATTCTTTAAAAAATTATTTTCTTTCAAAACAAGGTCAAGTTGCATTTTTAATGAATCCTTTTCATTTGAAACTTCAACCCTCTCTTGCAAAACCATGATTAGTTTAGAAAACAAATTTTCTTTTTCTTTTTTAATTTAAAACTTTTCTTTTTATATTTATTTAACAAATTTTCACAAAACAATGAAAGTTCTTCATTTAAAGATTGGGCACTCATAGCATTATCATCACATGAAGAACTAACACTATCATCTATTTGAGTATCGGATTTTATCTCAAGGGAGTCAATCTCTTGGACCATGAAGCAAGCTTGGTCGGATTCATCTCCACTAGAATTCTTCTCCAAAACATGTATCGTTTGTTCCTTGGGAGAAGTCAAAGTGTTCCACACTATAAAAGCGGAATCACAATGAGAAATAATAGAAAGATGCTCTTTGCTTAGTGTGTGCTTAAGTGCATCTATGACTTATGCATTAGCCTCTATATGTTTGTTATTATCAAGGTAAGATTTCTTGGTAGTGGCAATGTAAACATGCAAACCTAGGGCTTTTAAATAAGCACTCATCTTAAACTTTCACTTGTCGATGTTGGAAACATCAAACATAAGAGGGGCAAGAAAATTCATGAGTGTATAAACTATATGTGTTCAAATGTAATCTGGATTAGCTATCTAAGGATCTCATTCCTAGGTGGTTAAACTGAATATCAGGAGCGTAGGCTCTGATACCAATTGAAAGTGCACCTCGAGGAGGTGAATAGGTGTACTAGCTAATTTAGGACAAATGATGCAGAATTAAAAACTTAATTACAAACATATTATGTGTAACCAAGAGTGAGTCCGAATTCCCCGTGAATGGCTCTGGAACTACTCCACTAGTTCCTCTAGACTAAGAGTTGAGGTGCTATTAGAAGCTCTCTTGGTTCAACACAAGTGTGGGCACACAAATAATATCTAGCATATGAATATGAACAATGTAAAGTAATACAAGATATAAGGAGAGATAGAGTTGAGATATAGTGGATCAAATGCAAACACGAAGATATGTTTTAAGGTTCGAGCCACTGCTCTACGTCCCTACCTTCACACAGAAAATTTTTCACTATGTCCACACATGACCTTCCACAAAAGGACCTCCACCGAGGAATTACAACTTAACACTTTGAGTATACAACTTCTCTCTCAAACACAATCACCTCTACACAAGAGGAAAGACACAAAGCCAAGTAAAGAAAAGATTACAATCTTGGTGATTCAATGATTACAAACTCTCTCTTGGTGATCTCCAAGGATCACAAATATATTTCTCAAAAAAACAAGATCCTAAAGATAGGATTAGAATTGATTAGCTCATGTATGTGAGAAATTAAAGTGTTTAGGAATAAAACAATAAAGAAAATACTTGGAAAAAAACTTCTTGATGGATATATAAAATGAAGAACAAAATAGAATTCCAAAGACTTGATTTTCTTTGATTTTCCAAAACTTTGAATACAAATAAAGAGGAGAATTTTTGGTACAAAAACTTCTTTTTAAAACTTGCTAAAAACACTTAAGAAGATGAGAAAAATTGCTCTAAGAAATCTTGGGAGAGACAACAAAAGGGAATCCATATTTATAGGATTCCCAAAATATAACCGTTGGGGTCCAGAACAGGCCCAGAATGGCATGTTGGTCGACCGCCCGGTCGACTAGCCAACGGTCAGATTTCTGATCATTGGGGCTAGCGGTCGACCTACCGGTCGACCGCCCCAAGGCAATTTGCCTGTCAGTTGATCGCCCTGTCGACCGAGGCCAGAACCAGAGAGTGAACTTTCTGGTCGGTCGATCGCACTGTCGACTGGGGCCAGATCCAGAGAGCAAGCTCTATGGATCGGTCGACCGGCCCATGGTCAAGGCAAGCTGTGCACGTTTGTACACATCATTTGACCGCTCGGTCGACCGAGATCTGGTCCGGTCGACCGATCGGTCCACTGCCAGTGGTCTCAGGTTTGGTTTTAGGGTTTGAAAACTTGGTCTTTTAAATACTCATAAAATTTTATAAAATCATATAAAATCCACAAAAATAAGTTCTTATAAATAGTTTAAGAACAAATATGTGTGACTAAAATTCAACACATATTTCTAACAATTTGAACTATTTTTGTGATATTAATTTAATCTTAAAACCAAAATCGGTATTTTTCAAAAATCAAACTTCTAAAGAAAATACGATTTTTCTATAAACTTGTACAAATACAAAAATAAGATATTAAAACTCATTTTTAAGCATAGTGTGTATGGATAGAATCCAATACACATATAAAAGATATATCTATATTTTTGACAATAAATCTAAAACTAAGTTTTGTTAAAAACAAAACTTGAAATCATGAACTAGAATCATCAAAATAAGTTTTTAGACACTATAACTAAACAATGTATATGGATGAATCCACTATACATATAAACCATGTAAACTTCTTTTGATTCTATCTCTTCACGAAAATCATATATGTATATTCTTGAAATTCAAAAACGGTTAAACCGAAACTGAAAACTATTTTAACTTATGTGTGTATGTAGTTGAGCATATCAAGACTAAGCTATCATTACAGAAGATCTAAAACTAAACTAAACTAGACAAATTGAAGTCTTCTTGTAGAAATCCTTCTTCAAGCTGACTCGATTCAAACACGATCCATAGAGCTTGACTCCAACCGAGTGCTAGATGCGATCTTAACGCTCGAGCTCTTGAATCAACATGTGTTAGCTCCAAGCTGGCTTTGAACCCTTTGTTGAAGCTAATCACCTAATAAAATCTTGATCAATATCTGAAACTTATTAAACACAATATCATTAGTAAACTAACCTTCATAAGTTAGTCATCATCAAAACTAAGGTGAAAGGCCTCTGGGCCAACATAGGATCTTCTCCATTCTCATTCTGAACTACGAAATAAAGGTGCAAGCTTAAACTAATTTAGAAATGGCTATCCATCACTATAAGCCATCAATGACACTTGGAATGGCAAGACAATTTTGATGCTATAGGATTCATTTGGATTACAAGCACCTCAGAGGGAAGTAGAAGAAAAATAGAAATAAAGAGCAACGAATGTAACTTTAGACTCAATAAAGTAAAAATAAAAGAAAAGAAGATTACTTACACCAGTGTCACTCTCAGTACATGCTTCACTCTCATTTTCTCATGAAACTTTTCTCACCTCTAAGTTACATAAATAAATCTAAAAATTATATAAAGAGAAAAACAAAATTCTAAACTAAACTAAAGAAAAAACCTACCCTAAAATCTTTCTCCGCTCTATAGTGGTCCCCCTTTGCCTTCTAAAGTGGTGGTATTTATAGGCTGAATGGATAAGGGAGAGCCTGCTTGAAGATGAGACCAAATCACTAACCCAACAAAAATATCTTCTGATAAGATTAGAGATAAGGTTGGAGATAAGGTTAAAGATATGGATAAAATTGCTTGCCCAATAGAAAAGATCTTCTGAAAATATCTCTTTTGTATTTTTAGATTTTGATAATATCCTTTTGATTCTTCAAGCTAACCAAATTGATTCTTTTAAATCTGATTTTAACTGTATTTATTTGGCTTTATCTTCAGTTAACCAAATTTATCCAATTAAATCAAAATTTAACTGTTTTTTTATTTGGCCTTATATTCTCTCCCAGACAAGCCTACAAAATAAAACATTAAGATAAGGAATTAGTATGATTTATTACAAGATAAATGTGGGAATGTAATAAAAATAATGCAAAATATGTGTACGATCACACTCCCACACCTATCTTTTGCTCATCCTCAAGAAATAAGAAAACTAAACTGTAAAAATTTATTAGACCATTTTTGTAGGTCACGTGACTACACTGAGCATATACAACAAGCTTTTAAACTTCTAGGCTTTCCCTAGAGGAGGAGTTGTAGTCTCCTGAGAGTTTTTAGTGGATTACACCCACAAAATCTATAAAAAAAAGTGAAGTAAAGTGTTAGTATTTTGAACACACATTTTAAAAAGTCAATAAAATATTAGAAGTTCTATTGTAATAATTCAAGTAATTTATAAGTTATAGGAACACCAAATTATTCATTCTGAAACTTAGTCTCTATTCAAAAACTTGTTATCAATCAAGATAAGAAGTTAAACTATGTTTCTTATCTAGTTTATTATTTTACCCTAAGTGATATGCTTCTTCGTGACTGTAAAATTTTGACTTGGGGTTCTTAAACTCTAAATCTTATATCTTATCTTATAAATTTTTTTGATGGTACTATCCCTTGGTTTTATTAGGCTTTCTAATCTGCTCATGTAACGAGTCTAGGTTGGTGACTCTCAAATCAGACGGTATTAGGGTATCAGGTGAGAAAATACCCCTAAGACTTAAGGACTCGAGCAAACAAGGCTACAGAACTTAAGGAATTTATTAATTACCCTTATTAATTACATGGATCGCTTTTAGGTGTGAATACTTATGCTTTTTAAGCACAAATACCTAGTTTAGTTAGAGAATTTTTTGATATATATATATATATATTCTTTTTTTTTTTATATAAGACATAAGAATTTTTGTTTTTGAATCCTAAGTGTGTAAGTGTATAAAGTGTGCATATTTCATCAATATAAAATCAAAACTAAATTATTTTTTCAATTCTTCTTCCTAATCCTTAAAATCAAACAAATAATCTTATTTTTATCAAGTATAAGAAATCTTAATTATAATTCTCCTATTGCTTCAAATTAACTTAATTTCTTATGAAAAATTGGTTAAAAATATTGTTTCTCTTTTCAAAAAGTTTTTAAAAGCAAAGAAAATGTTAAATTTTTTTATTAATAAGAAAAACCTATGTTATGTTAGAACCCTCCCCCACCCTATCTCATGCATTGTCTCAATGTATGAATGAATGCATATATGTATGAAAAAGAAGAAAGGGAAGAAAACATGTTACCTCAAGGTTGTGGTTTCGGTGGCGGTCGGATTCGGCCAAGCATTGCTACCCAATTTAAATATTGTGGATTATCTAGGAACCTACATTGGATTGTAAATCACCTAGAGGGGGGTGAATAGGTGATGGCTAATCTAATGGTCACTTAATGCCAAATGATGCAAATAATGCGGAAGCTAAAAACAATTATGACCTAATTAAATCTTTTACACTAAACACTATGTATAACACAAGAGTGTTGCCGAATTCCCCGTGAAGGGCTCTGGACAAACTCCTCTAGATTCCCCTTGAATGGGTTGAGGTGCCGCGTTGGCTCTCTTGGTTAAATACAAGTGTTAGTCAACAAACCCAAGCAAGTATACAATATGAGCACAATGAATATATCAAGCATATAAGATAGACAATAAAGCATGCAAGATATAAATGAGACAAAGAGAGAGAGTGAGTGAGCAATCGCAAACACAAGGGTATGTTTCGAGGTTCGAGCACACTTGCTCTACATCCCCGCCTTCGACACACGAAGGATTTCCACTATGCAAGATCCCAATGGATCTCTCCTCGGTGCCGCAACACCTACAAGCCCTCGGACTCTCTAGTCCCGTACACACCGCAAGCCCACCGGCTCGCCGAGGCCGCACCTCAAACAACCGAGTCCGCACCCGAACTCAAAACAACGACGAGCACACTTGCCCGTCTCCTCAAGGAACAAAGAAAAGATCTTTGGTGATCACAACACTTTGATCACCTAAAGCACTCTCACTACAACACACCTATAGGATGTATAATCAATGGATAGCTCAAGTGTGGTGTGAGAAAAAGCAAGGATGTGAAAGGTGGAGGAAAACTCAAAGATTTTCTTTTAAACACTCTTGATAAAACTTCCCTTTTGATTGGAAGAATTAGCTCTCAAATATGTGGAGAAAACTCTTTTAAAAGACTGGGAAAAACTAGCTCAAGGCTCTCCTAAAATCTTGTGTGAAAACAATGACAAGACCCCCCAATTTATAGGCCAGAAAAATATAGCCGTTGGGATCTGTCAGTGCTGCCGGTCGACCGCCAACGGTCGGATTTCTGACCGTTGGAGCCACGGTCGACCGGTGCGGTCGACCGAACTTTCCAGAGAGCACTGCTCTCTGGAGCGGTCGACCAGCACGGTCGACCGACCACCAGTACACACAGGCATGCACGTTTGTGCACGTCGGTCGACCGGCCCGGTCGACCGACTTCAGGTATAGTCGACTAGTTAGGTCGACTAGTCGACTTGGCTGAAGCCTGAAACAGTTTTTCTAGGATAAAAAATTTGTCTTTGTGGCTCATATAAAATCCCATAAAATACATAAAAATCTACAAAAATAGTTTTACCAATATACTTTGATATACAAACATGCTTGCACAAAATCAAGGCATGTTATAAAAGATTGGACTATTTTTGTAACATGGAAATATTTGGCCCATGATAAAAACTGTATTTTTCTAAAACAATATTTTCCAAATCTTCATCAAATACAAAAACAAGATATACTTTTAAGACATAGTGTGTATGGATATGATCCACTACACAATCAAGATGAAATATCTATGTTTTTGTCATAAAGCTCTAAACTTGGTTTTGGTTTAAAGATATGTATATGATAAATACCAAAAGCCAAACTTGTATTTTTCCAAAATGAAAAATCTTTTGTAAATCAAAAATCTTTTATGAAAACAATTAAATCAAGAGTGTGTGTGTGATATGAACTTGAGCAATCCACCAACTATCTATCCTTTACATTTTTAACTAAAACAAAAACAAAATCTTATACCTAGACACAAATCTTCATCTTCTTAAAGTCTTCACTTGAAGGCTTCTCATCTTCTTGACTTGGTCCAAGCTCGATCCAAAAGCTCCTTGGATCACACCGTGCTAGCTCCAAATCTTGATATTTTGTCCTTTGTTGAGCTATGCACCTACTAAGATCTTGATAATGAATCTGTCACTAATTAAACACAAGATCATTAGTAAACATAACTTCATGAGTTGATCATCATCAAAACTAGGGTGATAGGCCTTTGGGCCAACAATCTCCCCCTTTTTGATGATGACAAAACTCATGGAGTTATATATGCATGGATTAAAGTAGAGCCTCAAAGAAGCTCCCCCTTAACTCATGCATAACACATAAACAATATAATATGGAAATGAAGCACATGACATGTAAGCAAATGTAGGAGTAAACATGCTAATCAAGCATAAAACAAAAACTTTTTCTCCTATTTGCAAAACAAAACATATATGCATAAATAACAAGGAAGACAAATACTTCTCCCCCTTAAGCAATGAAAACATGCATATAAACTCAAATAGCATATAAACTCTAATACTTCTCCCCCTTTTTGTCAATCATCAACAAAGGGTTCAAAGTAAAATCAAATCAAACAAAATTTTCTCCCCCTTTTTGTCATAAACAAAGAGATCAATAAGGGGTAATACAAATCAACAAAATTTTTTTTTTAATTTTTCTTAAACAAAATTTTTAAAGGTATCAGAGCTCTTATAAAACAAACAAATTTTTAAGATACCAAATCGAAAATAATCATTATTGTAAAACATATTGATACCAATTGAAATTTAACAAATATGAAGTTGAAGCATTTTGATATCAATGATAAACATAATGATCAAAAATTTTATTTTACATCATAAACTTTGTGCTTTTAAAAATGTGAGCTAATTGAAAGTTAAGCACATGAAAATCATATATATGTATGAGAAATGAGTATACTAAGTGAAATTGATACATACATATATAAGAAACAAAATATGAGCATATACAAAATAAGTTTATATTGATACCAATTGAAACGATTCAATGAAACCAATTGACATAACAATGAGATCAAGTATATAACTCATAACCTACCACCCTTCATATGCACAAGGTAAAAGATTTTCAATAAAGCATACAAGGCATAATCGCCCATCCATCCTCCCATTGATGGTAGGGATTTTCAAAAATAGATTTGAAAATAAGCTTAGTTTGAAAAACTCTACCAAATTAAGAATTTGCACTAGAAAAATGTTTTTCATGAAACACAAGTAAATCACATGGCACTAAAAACACTCTAATATCCATGAAGTCCATAAAATTTTCAAAAGAAGTGAGTGCACTAGTGTTATGTGGAACATGGTATCATGAAAATGTCAATAAAGCTCAATGTTTCTTTAAATAAGAAAACATGTAAATCATCACAAATTTTTTATTATTAAAAAAATATATATTTCAAGATATATGTATGTTTTGACAACACAATAAGTATACATACATATCTCTTAAACACAATTGAGTCCATATAAATAGATTTGCATTAAAGGCAAATGACTCAAGAGGTATACATGTATATCTTAAAGTTTGGCAAAATACACATATACATGAAATGAAAAACACATGATCATAAATCAAATCCAAAACGTGGGAATATAAGTTTAAAAATGTATGTATCATCAAAACCAAGCAATACAAGCACATTTCATGGGTTCAAATAAGCGTTCAAGCACAAATATAAATAGATTTATTTGTGGCCCACGATATGTACAAGTATAAATCCTAGTGTTGACAAAACTAACATATAAACTAATATTCAAATCATAAAGCATCAAATTTTGAGAAAAATAGAATCATGTGTCAATCTCAAAAATTATTTGAAGAACAAATAACTAGTATAAATTGTTTTTGAAAAACTAGTTAAAAATCCTTCAAATATATCAAATCTTTTGTTTTTCATAAACATAACTAGATACATAAAAATTTAAGCACTCATGGTCTATAAGGCTCAAAAATAATTTTAACAAAATGTGAGTGTTAAATGATCATGTAAATAGCATTTTTATGAAAATAGTCAATAAAGCTCAAAAAGATCATACAAAAACACGAAAAATCATTTTTCATCAAAACATTAATCTTCATGGTATATGTATGATTAATCCAATTCTAACAATACACATACATATCCCAAATCTAAAAGAGTCTATTAATGATATTTGCATGAAGGCAAGAGACTCACGGGTATACATGTATATTTATTAGATTTGAATTTAAAATACATATACATGAAGTAAAGCATAAAAATTGGCAAAGCATGTATAAATGAGAATCATCAAAACTAGTCTATACATATGCATATAGTGGGTACAAATGAGCATGAAGAGTGAATGTATATGAATCAATTTGATACTCACTAAGTGTACATGTATAAAAACAAGTTTGACATATTCTACATCTAAGCATGTAAATACCACATGAAGCACACAAAAATATGAACATGCTATATGATATATGAAATTAAAAGCATGTGCATAAAAGTAGGAGTTTAGAAATTGTTACCAACTCCAAAGCTCCAAAGGTGGTCTTTCCACCAAAGCTACTTGATAGCGATGCATCCAAAAGTATGTCCATCAAGTCTATTGCATCCACTACCAAGGCGCCAATCCTCTCACGTCTTGTGAGAGCCCTCACCTACATCAAAAGTAAATGGTGGGAGTTTTGGTACCCATATTTTCTTGGGTCCACGGGGGTTAGTCTTATGTTGAGGAACCCAAAAATTTTTATTCTTAGCAAAATTAAAATGATCTAATCTATCATAACAATATTTTGCTAAATGGCCTTTGCGGCCACAATGTGTACATACGTACACCTTAGTATGCTTATATGTAGGAGTGTGATCATGTTGTGCAACATAAGCATGATGATGTGGATGTGCATGAACATGTGGAGTTTGTTTCTTTGAAAACAAAGACTCCAATTTAGTATGATTAAATGCACATGTGCTCAAATTAGATCTCAAATTATCTATTTTATTTTTCAACATATTTATCTCATTAGTTGTGACATGTAAAGCATGATGAGATATATGATCATTTTTCTTTTTCTTTTGTGAAATAAAATCCTTTTCTTTTTCAACAAATTTTCTTTTCAAAGTAATATTTTCTTGAAAAACAACTTCTTTTTGTTTTTCCACCAAATCAATTTTATTTTTCAAAGTATTGTTTCCTTCACACAAATCATTCAATTTTGAAAATAAGGAAATATTCTCATTTTTCAAATCTTTATTTTCCTTTACTAAGCATGCAATCTTAGATTTGAAAGAATCATTTTCTTTAAGCATGCAATCAAAATCCTTTTTCAAATTTTTATTTTCTTTCTTAAGCATGTCATGTTTTTCAAGAATAGTTTGACAAAATGAAGTGAGCTCATCATATGACATGTCCTCATCATCGGATTCGGAATTTACCTCAAGGGGGTTATCCCCTTGGACCATGTAGCACACGTTGGAGGTGTTGCTTCCAACGTCCGAATCGCTTCCCGCGTAGTATTGTTCATTTTCACCGAGGGAGATGAGGGTATTCCACACTACAAAAGCCGAATTAAAGTTAGAAACTCTAGATAAATAAACATCATCTAGGGTAGACTTGATAGCATGAAGGGCTTTTGCATTAGCCTCAAATTCTTACCATCTAAAGAATATGCATTATTAGTAGTGGCAAGATATACATGAAAACCTAAGGCTTTGAGGTACAAGGACATCTTCACCTTCCATATATGGATGTTAACAATGTCAAACATGGGTGGTGACATGAAGTCCATGGTGTGTGTACAAATATTGTGATTAGCCTAAAAATAAGGATCTTTTACTCTAGGTTGTTAGACCAAATCAGAGTACCAAGCTCTGATACCAATTATAAATCACCTAGAAGGGGGGTGAATAGGTGATGGCTAATCTAATGGTCACTTAATGCCAAATGATGCAAATAATGCGGAAGCTAAAACAATTATGACCTAATTAAATCTTTTACACTAAACACTATGTATAATACAAGAGTGTTGCCGAATTCCCCGTGAAGGGCTCTGGACAAACTCCTCTAGATTCCCCTTGAATGGGTTGAGGTGCCGCGTTGGCTCTCTTGGTTAAATACAAGTGTTAGTCAACAAACCCAAGCAAGTATACAATATGAGCACAATGAATATATCAAGCATATAAGATAGACAATAAAGCATGCAAGATATAAATGAGACAAAGAGAGAGAGAGAGTGAGTGAGCAATCGCAAACACAAGGGTATGTTTCGAGGTTCGAGCACACTTGCTCTACATCCCCGCCTTCGACACACGAAGGATTTCCACTATGCAAGATCCCAATGGATCTCTCCTCGGTGCCGCAATACCTACAAGCCCTCGGACTCTCTAGTCCCGTACACACCGCAAGCCCACCGGCTCGCCGAGGCCGCACCTCAAACAACCGAGTCCGCACCCGAACTCAAAACAACGACGAGCACACTTGCCCGTCTCCTCAAGGAACAAAGAAAAGATTTTTGATGATCACAACACTTTGATCACCTAAAGCACTCTCACTACAACACACCTATAGGATGTATAATCAATGGATAGCTCAAGTGTGGTGTGAGAAAAAGCAAGGATGTGAAAGGTGGAGGAAAACTCAAAGATTTTTTTAAACACTCTTGATAAAACTTCCCTTTTGATTGGAAGAATTAGCTCTCAAATATGTGGAGAAAACTCTTTTAAAAGACTGGGAAAAACTAGCTCAAGGCTCTCCTAAAATCTTGTGTGAAAACAATGACAAGACCTCCCAATTTATAGGCCAGAAAAATATAGCCGTTGGGATCTGTCAGTACTGCCGGTCAACCGGCCCGGTCGACCGCCAACGGTCGGATTTCTGACCGTTGGAGCCACGGTCGACCGGTGCGGTCGACCGAACTTTCCAGAGAGCACTGCTCTCTGGAGCGGTCGACCAGCACGGTCGACCGACCACCAGTGCACACAGGCGTGCACGTTTATGCACGTCGGTCGACCGGCCCGGTCAACCGACTTCAGGTATAGTCGACTAGTTAGGTCGACTAGTCGACTTGGCTGAAGCCTGAAACAGTTTTTCTAGGATAAAAAATTTGTCTTTGTGGCTCATATAAAATCCCATAAAATACATAAAAATCTACAAAAATAGTTTTACCAATATACTTTGATATACAAACATGCTTGCACAAAACCAAGGCATGTTATAAAAGATTGGACTATTTTTTTAACATGGAAATATTTGGCCCATGATAAAAACTGTATTTTTCTAAAATAATATTTTCCAAATCTTCATCAAATACAAAAACAAGATATACTTTTAAGACATAGTGTGTATGGATATGATCCACTACACAATCAAGATGAAATATCTATGTTTTTGTCATAAAGCTCTAAACTTGGTTTTGGTTTAAAGATATGTATATGATAAATACCAAAAGCCAAACTTGTATTTTTCCAAAATGAAAAATCTTTTGTAAACTAAAAAATCTTTTATGAAAACAATTAAATCAAGAGTGTGTGTGTGATATGAACTTGAGCAATCCACCAACTATCTATCCTTTACATTTTTAACTAAAACAAAAAACAAAATCTTATACCTAGACACAAGTCTTCATCTTCTTGAAGTCTTCACTTGAAGGCTTCTCATCTTCTTGACTTGGTCCAAGCTCGATCCAAAAGCTCCTTGGATCACACCGTGCTAGCTCCAAATCTTGATATTTTGTCCTTTGTTGAGCTATGCACCTACTAAGATCTTGATAATGAATCTGTCACTAATTAAACACAAGATCATTAGTAAACATAACTTCATGAATTGATCATCATCAAAACTAGGGTGATAGGCCTTTGGGCCAACATGGATGACCTCTTTCCTATTTACATATTTTCAATCTCTAATATGAATAGGATCATGTATGATCCTATCATGAAAATCGTTCTCTTTTTATGACCAATCTTGAAAAATTATCACTGATTCATTATGGTCTATACCTTGGTCCAACAATAGATTGCAATTTTGTGAAATGAATGATTTGGGCTCTGGAATGAAATGAAAAGAAAACCAACACTGACTCGATATATGACTCAAATCAAGTTTAGTTTCAAAGTCGATTTCGGTTCAAGAGTTGAGTCCAAATCAAATAGCTGAAATTCACATTCTTTTCTCGTCAATAGAATGTGACTTTCCAAAATTTGTGGTTCAATTTCAAAATTAATGGGTACGGAAATCAATGTTGCTCGAGAAATGGGTCCAAATAGGATAAGGATACCGGAGTCAACATATATTCAATAATTGAAATTGAATCACAATTTTGTGGCGCGGGGTCACATTCATATTTCAATTTTCTTGAACTGAATAGTTGCCAATTTATTCAAGGTTTGGGATTGGTCAAGTTCAATATGTTGTGGTATAATTGAATTTTATTTAAAATCTCCAAGACACCATGATTTTTGGTTCCTATCAATATGGGTAAGGGAATCGCGAATGGTCAAAAAATGGTTAGGGAGCTTTTGTCATTCCTATCATTAATTGTTTTGACCAAATGACCCATCTTCTAACCTATTGAAGAAATCATTTTGGGACTGAATATAATCATTTTGGAACTGAATCATGGATTTCATACTCTTTTCTAAGTCAGTAGGTTCTTCTTGCTGTGGGACTTGAAAAATGGAGTAAAGATCCTGAATTTGAAAATTTTGATGAGAATGTGAGTCCGTTAAGTTTTGAACTTGCCGCTCGAACTCATGCAAAGCTTCTAGAAGTTTGTCATTCAAGGCATCCATCCTCTTTTCGAAATCAGATTTTTCCTATATTGGTTGCTCTAAAAAGAGGTATGTTGGAAAGGTGGTTGATAGAATGACTCAGGGGAGTTGTATCCTCATTAACTCGGTGAAGAGTGGTGATGATTGTTCCAGTCTTGTTTTTAATATTGAGACCGGAGTATATATTGATTTAGATAAGACCAATCCGGCATACTTGATTGGTTAAGCTTATAAAATGTCGGGTTGCTAATATCCGAGTCAAAAGAGGTTTGTATAGATTACTATAAGCATTGAAATAATTATAATTGTAATCCATATCACAAAGACGTCAAAATAAAAACAAATAAAACAAATAAACAAACAAAAAAGAAAAAAGAAAAAAATCTAGCCTAAGTTAGGGTAGACCTTAGACCTAGAGGACTCCTAACTGGTTAGACTATCCACGAGGGGTATATTACAGAATCTGACTGCAAGTTAATCGGTCAGGTAAGGACAAGACCAGTGGGAGGTATCTGTTTCTAAGCAACAGTCCTAATTATATCAAACCACTGTTCTTCGAGGTTTCGCCTCTCAATTCCCAACCTTTGATACCAATTTGGCAAGAGTAAAATTGTAACGCCCCGATCCTGCAGGTACGGGGATGTTATGGCGACGTACATACGCAGGGTGAAAACACCCTCGCGCGTACGTTAAGCCTTAGTACAGGAAATAATCTCCATATACACAAGAGTTCCAGCATTAAATAAGTACAAGAATACCTGCAGAAAAGATCAGTGAGCATGATAGATAAAAAAACATGGACAAATAAGGAAGTAAGACAAAAGAATCAAGATACATATGAATCGTATGGGTGATAAGTCCCATATGTGAATCAGAGTGACATATCTGACAGTATGATATCTCGAATCTCCAACCTGGGTACGCAAACTCAGGGTCGTCAGAAAGCGACCTATTGAGTGATAAAATGAAGGAGGTAGTAATATGTACTATAATAATACAAGCACGATAATAATATCTAGTACATGTTTATTTACCAGTGATACCATAATAGGAATTTAATACTCAGTAGAATATAAAATGTCATCTTTTAAAATCATCACCACCTAGCATCTTATCATCGGGTCATGTCTACAGTAGTATCCAGTTTTATATAATAAATAATGTTGACGTGATGCATGTGAACATGTAGATGAAGTATGCAACCATTCTATAGCGATGTGAGTATACGGGACTAGTGTCTATAGAATAGACAGGAACTAAAGCATGCAATGCAAGGTATACGTGTACATGAAGAGTGTGTCACCACATGAAGTGTAACAAGCATCAGGTAATGTAGCAAAGTCTACAGGTAACATGATAGTGGATAACATATCAGGAACAGTAACAAGTACAACTACACAATAATATACATGTATCAGGCAAGTCATGTTATTTATACAATAATAACAATCAGTACCACCTGGTATTTTAATCAATCTCTTCCAGTATCCCATACCACTGGCAGTTCATACTGGAGCCCGCACTCCAGTCGAACCCATCTGGACATGGCATACGGATACCATTATCCAAACGAGAGAGTGACCAAATAACAAGTGTTCCCGACGTCACTATTGTGTATACTGTTTTATTATGTTAATTGGAAACCAAATGGTCGAGGAGCTCTTATCGGGTAGGTGTATCCCGTGCATACCCGGGATCACGGCCTTAAACAAACCCCTGGCTGCTGAGACCAGGGCCCTCCGCTAAGAGGGGAGCACGAATCAAGTAACGGGAGCTCATGGAGCTATACAATCGGTAGGTAGCACTACCATCCCCTGCAGTGGGACTAACAATATGGATCCAGTACATCCACCCGATAAGATCTAATCAACCGTCAAGTCTCCCCCATCCCCAAGTTATCTTTATTATATTTCATTTAAAGTACACACGTAACAAGAACAAGTACAGTGCATGGTACATGTAACATGATAACAGGACCTGAGCTCTGTTGATAGCATAGAACAAGAGAACGGGAAATGGGAACAATAGATGTGGGATTCCACACATCGCATATCAATAGCTCATGTATCCAGTAACGGGAATATCAATATCAGTAACGGGAATCAACCATATAACGGGAATACGGGAATAACATGGAATAACACTACATGTAATATGGACGGTGATCCATATGACAAGAAGATAGAAACAATACATGCATGGGTAACAGTGATGTGTAAACATGACATAACTGTGTACCGAGCATCTATGTAACGATGATAAACGATAAATGACATGCGGTATTCCGTGAATTGGTATATCCGTGTACCAGTGGAACATATATGTGTAGCAATAATCCGTGTAACATCTCTATGTAGCACTAGTATATGTCATAACAGTGGTCAGTGTATAATGTAATACCATGTCCAGTGAACTACCGTGAAATGATGATACCAGTGCATGAAATAATGGTGTCTAGCATTCATGTCTAATGACCGTGTAATGTCATAGAGTATCTGTGGATCAGTATACATGTACCGATAGTTATCTACCTGTCCTACAATACATGAAATAATAGTGTCCAAGAATGTGGTGCAATAGTGGCCCGAGTGTCAGTGACTGTGCAGGTATGATGACTGTGTCAGAGTTGTATATTTCAGTATTTATTGTTATTATTATTATATCACCTATAGTTATATCAAATCAGGAAGCAACTTACAAGATTATAGTTTATTCCTATTATAATGAGTTTCCAATAATTACAAGTTAGTAATTCATAGTTCCAATGTTTTATCCATAATCAAGATTTATCACTGAAAGCAATCAATCAATTTAGGATCTCTAAATAAATATAATTTATAAAAGAAAAACACTCACAAACTGGCCACGATCGCAACGGTTCCAGATCGTCCAGATCGGACACCGGATGCTCCAGTTATCGTCCGAACACTAAAAGTAATAGAAAAGGGTTAAATATGTAATAAAAATATTCTAAATGCAAATACTGAAATTTAGCAGGGGGTTTTCTGAAATCTTACCTTTATTGGTTTCGAAGCGGGTTTGGGTAGTTCGCGGGTCGGGTTTGGATCCAATACCCAAACCCATAACTTAAGTAATGGGTTAAAGGATTTATGGGTTGCAAATCCAACCCAATAGGGTTAATGGGTTCGGTTTACACCCGAACCCAACAACCAAAAGCAGTTGCAGCGAATGCTGCCGCTGCTGTGGTGCTGTGGCCGGCCAGCCCAGCTGGCGGCGGCGATGGAGGGCCTGCCGGCGGCGGGTCTAGCCCCCGGCAACAATCAGTGAGAGAGGGAGTGAGAGAGAGAGAGAGAAAAAAAGAGAGGGGAGAGAGAATAGAGGAGGGTGGCATGGGGGCAGCGGCCAGGCCCGGCGACCGCCGGCGACGGAGCTCAGGTCGCTGGTGGCTGTCTGGGTCCACGAACAGAGAGAAAGAGAGCGAGAGAGAGAGAGAGAGAGAGAGTGAGGGAGAAGAAAAGGAGAAGAAGAACAGGGGAAGAAGAAGAAGAAAAAGAAGAAAAAGAAGAGAGGAAGGGGGTGGCATCCGGTTGGGGGCGCCGGCCACCTGCAAGGGCGCCGGCGGCACGCCGGCCTCCGGCCGCAGGTCAAAGAGAGTGCAGGAGAGAGAGAGACAGTGTGATAGAGAGAGAAGAAAGAAAGAGAGATAGAGGGAGAAAGCTTGAGAGAGAGAGAGAGGAGGGTTATGGAGAGAGAGAAAGAGAGAGGGATATTTTTAAGGGAAAGAGAGAGAGAAGAGGCGATGGGTTAAGGCGGTGGAGGAAGCGTCCAGAGAAAGGAAGAAGGGAAAGAAAAAGTAAAAGAAAAAGAAAGAAAAAGGAAAAGGTTTTAATGAATTAAATTAATATTATTTAATTTAGTCCAGAATTCGACTAGTCCCGAACTATTACCAAAAATTACAGAAAATAGAGAATATTATCCTGAGACATAATATGAAAACGGTTTGAAGCAATTCAATCTGGTTTGCATATTAAAAATCCTGAAAAGTATCGCCGATATTGGGCGACACCGGTTTGGCCCGATTTTGATAAATTCAGAAAAATCCCCAAAAATATTCTAACATAGAAAAGACAATTTTAAGATACAACGTGAAAGCATATTCACAAAATTCTACTCCGCTTGTGAAAGAAAAATCGTAAAGCCGATTCTCGGTATCGGTCGACACCGACTATGGAGATTTTCCAAAATAATTCAGAAAATTTTCAGAAAATTTTGAAAAATCTAAAATAATGAAAAATAATATCTGAAACTAAAATCGGCTCAATCGGACTAATAGAAAGGTCAAATCAATTTTATACGTCGTATCGAGTACTGATACTGTGATACGTACATCAGGGATCAGGGGGTTACATTTCTCCCCACCTTACAAAAAATTTCGTCCTCAAATTTCAATTCAAGTGTGAGAACAATATTTTCAGCCCCAAAGCCTAAATGTTACGGGCACACGACGCTTCCGCTACGCCACTCTGATATCGATAATAAACTCGGGGTGAAAAATTAGTGTAGTGGACTAACGCTAAACGGATTGGAAGCAATGAGATGGAAAGAAAGCGAGAAGGAAATCAGATATTCTGGTTGACAACTGTAAGAAAGGAACAGAACAGAGAATGAATTGTCAATAATATGGTATTCTTGTACTCGCCGCTAGAATCCCCAAATTCAGATACAGATGAGTTTGAATCTGATCTGACTGTACTGTTGGTAAGAGCCCGAGTATTGACTCACGTTGTTACCCACACCAGGTGTGAACCTGGCTCTGATACCACTATGTAACGCCCCGATCCTGCAGGTACGGGGACGTTATGGCGACGTACATACGCAGGGTGAAAACACCCTCGCGCGTACGTTAAGCCTTAGTACAGGAAATAACCTCCATATACACAAGAGTTTCAGCATTAAATAAGTACAAGAATACCTGCAGAAAAGATCAGTGAGCATGATAGATAAAGAAACATGGACAAATAAGGAAGTAAGACAAAAGAATCAAGATACCTATGAATCGTATGGGTGATAAGTCCCATATGTGAATCAGAGTGACATATCTGACAGTATGATATCTCGAATCTCCAACCTGGGCACGCAAACTCAGGGTCGTCAGAAAGCGACCTAGTGAGTGATAAAATGAAGGAGGTAGTAATATGTACTATAATAATACAAGCACGATAATAATATCTAGTACATGTTTATTTACCAGTGATACCATAATAGGAATTTAATACTCAGTAGAAATATAAAATGTCATCTTTTAAAATCATCACCACCTAGCATCTTATCATCGGGTCATGTCTACATGTAATATGGAATCAGTAACGGGAATCAATCATATAACGGGAATACAGGAATAACATGGAATAACACTTCATGTAATATGGACGGTGATCCATATGACAAGAAGATAGAAACAATATATGCATGGGTAACAGTGATGTGTAAACATGACATAACTGTGTACCGAGCATCTATGTAACGATGATAAACGATAAAATGACATGCGGTATTCCGTGAATTGGTATATCCGTGTACCAGTGGAACATATATGTGTAGCAATATCCGTGTAACATCTCTATGTAGCACTAGTACATGTCATAACAGTGCTCAGTGTATAATGTAATACCATGTCCAGTGAACTACCGTGAAATGATGATACCAGTGCATGAAATATTGGTGTCTAGCATTCATGTCTAATGACCGTGTAATGTCACAGAGTATCTGTGGATCAGTATACATGTACCGATAGTTATCTACCTGTCCTACAATACATGAAATAATACTGTCCAAGAATGTGGTGCAATAGTGGCCCGAGTGTCAGTGACTGTGCAGGTATGATGACTGTGTCAGAGTTGTATATTTCAGTATTTATTGTTATTATTATTATATCACCTATAGTTATATCAAATCAGGAAGCAACTTACAAGATTATAGTTTATTCCTATTACAATGAGTTTCCAATAATTACAAGTTAGTAATTCATAGTTCCAATGCTTTATCAATAATTAAGATTTATCACTGAAAGCAATCAATCAATTTAGGATCTATAAATAAATATAATTTATTAAAGGAAAACACTCACAAACTGGCCATGGGAAGATAGCTCTCTTTCCCACGATCGCAACGGTTCCAGAATCGTCCAGATCGGACACCGGATGCTCCAGATATCGCCCGAACACTAAAAGTAATAGAAATGGGTTAAATATGTAATAAAAATATTTCAAATGCAAATACTGAAATTTAGCAGGGGGGTTTCTGAAATCTTACCTTTATTGGGTTTCGAAGCGGGTTTGGGTAGTTCGCGGGTCGAGTTTGGATCCGATACCCAAACCCATAACTTAAGTAATGGGTTAAAGGGTTTATGGGCTGCAAATCCAACCCAATAGGGTTAATAGGTTCGGGTTTACACCCGAATCCAACAACCAAAATCAGCTGCAGCGGCAGCGAATGCTGCCGCTGCTGTGGTGCTGTGGCCGGCCAGCCCAGCTGGTCGGCGGCGATGGAGGGCGTGCCGGCGGCGGGTCTAGCCGCCGGCAACAATCAGCGAGAGAGAGAGAGAGTGAGAGAGAGAGAGAGAGAGAGAGAAAAAAGAGGAGAAAGAGAATAGAGGAGGGCGGCATGGGGGCAGCGGCCAGGCCCAGCCTGGTCGCCTCGCCGGCGGTCGCCCAGGCGGCGACGGAGCTCAGGTCGCCGGCGGCGGTCTGGGGCCACGAACAGCGAGAAAGAGAGCGAGAGAGAGAGAGTGAGGGAGAAAGAAAAAGAGAAGAAGAACAGGGGAAGAAGAAGAAGAAGAAGAAAAAGAAGTGAGGAAGGGGGTGGCCTCCAGTTGGGGGGCGCCGGCCACCTGCAAGGGCGCCGGCGGCACGCCGGCCTCCGGCCGTAGGTCAAAGAGAGTGCAGGAGAGAGAGACAGTGTGATAGAGAGAGAAGAAAGAAAGAGAGATAGAGGGAGAAAGCTTGAGTGAGAGAGGAGGGTTATGGAGAGAGAGAAAGAGAGAAGGAGATTTTTATGGGAAAGAGAGAGAGAAGAGGCGGTGGGTTAAGGCGGTGGGAGGAAGCGTCCAGAGAAAGGAAGAAGGGGAAAGAAAAAGTAAAAGAAAAAGAAAAGAAAAAGAAAAGGTTTTAATGAATTAAATTAATATTATTTAATTTAGTCCAGAATTCGACTAGTCCGAACTGTTACCAAAAATTACAAAAATAGAGAATATTATCCTGAGACAAATATGAAAATGGTTTGAAGCAATTCAATCTAGTTTGCATATTAAAAATCCTGAAAAGTATCGCCGATATTGGGCGACACCAATTTGGCCCGATTTTTGATAATTCAGAAAAATTCTCAAAAATATTCTAACGTAGAAAAGACGATTTTAAGATACAAGGTGAAAGCGGATTCACAAAATTCTACTCCGTTTGTGAAAGAAAAATCGTAAAGCGATTCTCGGTATCGGTCGACACCGACTATGGAGATTTTTCAAAATAATTCAGAAAATTTTCAGAAAATTCTGAAAAATCTAAAAATAATGAAAAATAATATCTGAAACTAAAATCGGCTCAATCGGACTAATAGAAAGGTCAAATCATTTTATATGTCGTATCGAGTACTGATACTGTGATACGTACATCACGGATCAGGGGGTTACAAAAATTCTAATAACTTTCCCTTAGATTAGTCTTCTATTGAGTCCGAGATGTCCCTAGGGCAACGTCTACTCAGTTTTAAGTTAGGATAGGTTAATGAGTGAGGAGATGATTTATGAGCTAAGGAAGGTGACTTCCCCACCTTATCTTGTTTATAAGACAAGCCCTTAATTCAGTTTAGTGCAATGTGTATTTATATATGAAAAAGCAACACTTAAGTAATATAAACAATTCAAAAGTGTTCCTATACTACATGCTATGCACACGTACTTTTGCTCCAGCACCCTTCAACAGTAATGAAACGTAACGAATTAGACATTTGCCTAAATGCAAGTCTAAATATTTTTTTATCATTTACAAGCAATAATTACTGTTGAGTTAAAAATGGTATACAGTGAGCTAAATAAAAAAACTAATAGTAGCAGAATCTAAGTTTTGCAATGCATCCACCCTGCAAGAAGAAGGATGAGTAGTCCACTCAACTTGCCACGAAAATGCGGCTTTTACCGCGTTAGCGCGGCAAGATTGAGGGTTTTTGGGCTCTTCTTTCTAGAGCAAAGTCCTAAAGCACTTATGTATTCTGAACTCGTTTACTTTGAATCAGCCCCTGCACATAAAACAGAGAAGAAAAAATTTAACTGTTAGGTAAACTAAAAGAAAATTTACCGTCCCTCCCCAGCAACAACGCCAAAATTTGATTGAGATTAGACCTGCACAGAAAAATACAAGAATTTAGAAGAGTGATAGAAGTGCAAGGTTCTCAATTCTACTGCTATAACAAGTGGCTATGTGGGTCGTGATCCACAGGAGGGACTTGTAATGGAAGCGTTTTGTAAGTTTCTTTTAAAGTTTACAAAACTGGTTAAAAATTCTTCTATGTTTTTTAAAAAGAAAACAGAAAGAAACCTATGTTAATTTGGAGAAAATGAAGAGTGTAGAAAATGGTGATTGTTGGTGTTCTGAAACGAAAAAGAAAAACTTTAACTAAACTAAGCTAAAAATAAGGAAGAATAAAGAAAGAGAAGTATTTTGGAGATGTGTTTCTACCCTAATAATCAAGAAAGAAAGAACTAAAATAAATACTTACTTACCACCTTGAAGCTTTCTTAACTTGGATCCGTTGCAATGATTTACCTTAGCTGAAGGCGATCAAAGCCTGGCGTATATGATCTTCCCATTTCAATTCTAAACTATGAAATAAAAATGCAAGCTTAAACTAATTTAGAAATGGCTATATATCATTATATGCCGTCAATGGCACTTGCAATAGGAAGTCAGTTTCGAGACTATAGGATTCATTTGGATTACAAGCACCTCAGAGAAAGTAGAAAAAAAATAGAAATGAAGAACAAAGAATGTAATTTTATATTCAATAAAGTAAAAATAAAAAAAGAAGATTACTTACACCGATGTCACTCTCAGTACAAACTTCACTCTCATTCTCTCTTGACTCTTCTCTCTCAAGTTACAAAAATAAATTTGAAAATTATGTAAAGAGAAAAATAAAGGCCTAAAGTAAACAAAAATAAAAAATCTTGCCTAGAATCTTTCTCTGCTCTGTAGTGGTCCCTTTTGCCTTCTGAAGTAGTGATATTTATAGGAGGAAATGAATATGGAGAGCGTGCTTGTAGATGAAACCAAATCACTGACCCAACAAAAAATATCTTCTGAAAGGTTGGAGATAAGGTTGGAGATATGGACAAAATCATTTGCCAAAAGAAAAGATCTTCCGATAATATTTTGGATTACTGGATTTTGAATATCCCCTTCATTTTTCAAGATAACCAAATGATTTTTTTAAATCTGATTTTAATTGTATTATTTGCCTTTATCTTCATTTAACCAAATAGATCCAATTAAATCAGAGTTAACTGTCTTTTATTTGGTCTTATCTTCTCTCCTTCATTAAGAAAAACCTACAAAATAAGACACTAACACAAGGAATTAGCATCATTTATTATAGGATACATGTGAGGATATAATAAAAATAATGCAAAATACGTGTACGATCACTAACTCTCCGTTGGCAAAAACTAGTCGACTATATAAAGTTTAAGTCAACTAGGCTAAACCATAAGTCGACTAATAGACTTATAAGTCGACTTTACAAACATGCACAAGTCTTATACATATCCGTGCTTGATCTCTGAAACTTATAACACCACCTCAACCTGTATTCTTCTTTAATAAATACGAGGCATTCACATATTAACAAAAGATTCTTTTGTTTCTTTCTTTCTATAGGTGACACACTACTGCTGCAGTTACAAATCTGGCAAGAACTATTGTTTTGGTTTTGTCTTGAAAGAGTTTGCTACCAGTCTTGCTTCCTCACAGAGTGTAGATACATGCTGGAAGCCCAAGTTTTAGTTCACAGAGAGCCCAGATATATTTAGAATAGGTGCAATCAAAGAAGAGGTGCTTATTTGTTTCAGATTGGTCATTACGCAAGATGCAAGTATTGCTAGGGAATCACCCCATATTGCACAGTTTGTCCTATGTGAGTAGCTTCCCTTGTAGGGCTCTAAAGAGCAT